>OY720461.1:28403475-28528475 GCA_963082715.1 Harpalus rubripes | reverse complement strand
TATCTTACTTATTCAGCATGAATTGTATTCGCTGTCGGTTTATAGTTAGAAAATTGCAAAGAAAATAAAAAATGCACTGCGGTTGTTGAAGCAATATTCGATTTGTTAGACGAAATGAAAGTGTACGGAGTGTATACAAAACAAATGTAGAATGTCGTATCCCATCCCCTTAACGGCCATAATCTTTCGTCCGAATAATATCAGCGGTGCGCAGAAATAGTGAATTATTAGTGTCCCCTCCTCTGGCTAGGACGGCGTCGCCATTATCCATATAGAATTGGTAATGCAGATACATGTATCCGAGCTGAGCACAATGGAGCCCTGATGAATGTCGATATATCAAAAGTCTTCGCTCTTCGGGTGTGTATGCAAAACATCCCTTAATAAAAGGGGTAGCGAACCGCGTTCCGTAATGGCTAATAGAAGCCATCAATATTTTAGGTGCTCAAGGGGAAGACAAGGCCAGAGATAACGAGCACTCGCTATGACTCAAGCTAAATCACCACACCAACAGACAGCGATTGATTCTTATTCATTAACAGAGCGAATATCCAAGCTTTGTTTAAACTAAAACTTTTTATTATGCTTGACATATAATTAAATTGTTCAAAATACGGTGAGGTACGAATGCTACAACAAACAGTTTTATGGGTGTATTCTAAAGGCATTCCGTTAATTACAATCGGACCGTTAAAATTAAGATATCCGTTAACTAGATTTTGCTATTCTAAAAACACTATCCGTTTATAATATAAACGGAGATTCGTTTATGTTATCCGTTTATAAATAAAATTTAAACGGAGAATGATTCATAGCCGTTAATTGTAAACGGACGACATTTAATACATAAATATTAAGAAATTTCTAAATTTTAAGCAGAGAATGGCGTTACCATCCTTTACTGTTTGCTCCGACCCTTGTATTCATAAAATGTTACAAAATAATACTCGTACATAACCTATAAAAATTGGTTCGATGAAAGATATTTTACTCTACATTGCAAATCTTGTACTTTACCTAATGTTTTAAAAATATTCTAGTATTTCTAGTATTTAATCTTCAGGGGCCCATGACACAAATGTTCTATTGGTGCCTTTATTTATAATTATTGATTACAACAAAGGATATTTTTATCGCAACAAAGAATATTTTGATTACAACAATGGATATTTTGATTATATTCGAATAATACTGATTAGATGAATGAATCTAGTGAAGAAAATTTCATTAATATTTGCGAAAAATTAAGAATTAAGCTCATAATGTGTGTTTTATAATTTGTGTAGTTTTTAAAGTGCATGCGCCTATATCTAATTGTGGCCCGCGTATGTTCATTTTCTCGATACTGTAGATTAGCTTGGTGGTGTCTATAATTTTAAGATAAATGTTGGGGTTGGGCGTTGGGGCCCTCTTCATTATTACTTTAGCTGCGCTTAATAAGTAACGAATAATGGTTTTACAGATTTTTTTGTATTATGCCCATTTTTTTACAAATTTACAATAATATATAATAATATCTAAAGGTTATGAAACTGACAATTTTGACATGTATTACAACAAAGTATTCACCTACCAACATTCCAAAGATTATTTTGAAGAATTTATTTCTTTAAATTTATTACTAAATAGTATCTCTAAATTTATGTATCACAAATATCTGTTTAGATCTTAATATATTTTGTTATTCCTGAAAAGGTTGGTAAAAAGTTGGACCACAGCAACCACGAAATAACCCTGGTTTCTCTGGTATTTTTATCTCCACTGCCGTTACTGTCAAACATCAAAACAAACTCAAACGATGCATGTCAATGTCAAATTTCTAATCCGCATTATTGGTATTACTAATAATTATAGGCGATGTGCTTATTTTGAGCGTCAGCGCCTCTATCGGCTACATTGGCATTTTTTATTACCGAATCAATTTTGACACTTCGAGAAAGTGATACAATTTACAATTTTATTTTGAGTTGTTGCTATGTACATGAATATTATACATCATAGTTTATTGAAATGAATAAAGAAAATATTTAAAATGCTATATATGTGATGTGACATTCAAGAAAATCAAAATACCAGCGAAGGTACTGTGGCAGAAAATATAATTTTTCTCATAATATGTGTGATTTCTGTAAACCATTTTATCATATTTAAATTTATATTATAATTTATAATAGTTAAATGTTACGAGATGTACAATACAAGGAAATTGAGATTAAATAGTTGGAAAACTTGAATGGTTGGAAAGAAGAAAGTTTCTACATATCACGATATAAGTGGATCTTTCTTTTATATTCACAATAAATGAAGAAGATTCTTCATTGAAAATATACCAGGCTCTAAGTGCAAACAATTGCACAAGCTCTGAAAAGAAAATACACGAAAAATACGAATCATGTGAATTTCTGTCTTTAACATTAACATTACATGTACAAAATCAATAAATAGACGAACCAAGTATTATACAATTTTAAGACAATTTTCTGCTTCATGTTTTATATCTTGTTCAAATATTAACTTAAGAAACACATTTTTATATTATTCATTATTGCAATCAGACGACCATTGTTGGAATTTTATTCATATGATAAGTATCTTTTACAATGAGAAAATATGTATACCTAAAATAATTTTTCATGTTATTAGAAGATATCTGTTGAAAAGTTATTTTCTTAAAAATCTGTTCCTCATATAATCTTCTAGGAAATTTATAAAATTTGTTACTTCAATCGGTAATTTTGTAAGAATTATTTCATCCCCCACTGCATCGCATAATATTTGACGTCCTATCATTCGCATTGATTGCAAATATTTTATAAAATAGAAATTACAAAATTATTCTGACATAAAACATAACCTTGCTATGTTTCAATGAGTAACCATTTTGTCATAACTACAAACAAACTATCACCTACTTTTATTTATATAAATAACGTTTTTCTATTGGCTATGAATGACGTACTGAATATGCTCCGATGTCACAGGACTGGGGAGTTGTTTTTCATCACTATTTCTGGCGCCAATCTTTTTATTTAATTATATACGAAAATAACAATAAATTATTATTATTTTTTATATTAAATTTATATTAAAACAATGTGAAAACGGCTCATTTTACTCAAACCTTTGAGAAACTGCAAAACTCTTTAAAATTTGAACTAAATATTGTAAGCAAACGAACGTCGGTTACTTGGCACCAAATATGAAATTTGCAAAAATAACAACGAATTGATTCTTACTTGTATCCAACCACTAGTCCCTTGTTTATACTTCTACGGTGGGCATCCACAATTCCTATTCTCCAGAACGCATCCTTGGGTGAAATTTATCACAAATCTGATTAAAGTTATTTGGGATCTCCACGTGTACTAGCGTGTAACAATCTCCAAGTTGCGAACTTGTTTCGGTTATTCCAAATCTATTAAGTGAACGTATCGCCCGAACAGTGAACAACCACACATGCAGGAATGTTGCGCTGCTCTTGGCTTGGGCCCCAGCAGAGTCCGATTACAATTCACGGAACCGGAATTGCCAGCCGGAAGTGAATTATCGAATGGCGAGCAATACGCGGTAGTAAGACGGGATGGCGATGGTAAATCCATAGTTTGTAAAGCAGATTATTTAATATAAATATGTTTATTCTTTTCTGAAATAATACACTATATGTATCCAAAGATAAAGAGCCTTCCAATCAGAGCCGTAACTAGCTATTCTTGCGCCTGGGGAGGAATATAAAATTGCGTCCCTTCCCCTTTATTTTTAGCTAATTATTATTTAAAAAATATAACTACATAAAAAGGTAATTTCGGCTCCAAAATTATCCTCTTTTGACCAGCATAACGATTTGTGTCTGTTCAAGAATTAGTTCCATATTCTCTCGTCTCAGCGAATGGACTATATAGTTTTAGTTTTTAGTATTAATTAACAGTATTGAATGTATATTTCAATTACAATAATTATAAAAAACAAAATAAAGACAACATTATGTCTGACGCATATCAATTGGACCATAACTGAAACGCAGAATTAGAATTAAATGTTTATATCTTGATCAACACAAAGATGCGTTTTTTTTTCTTCAAATATATTATTGATTTTGCATTAAGAAACCAATTAAAACTTATTGTTGACATGTCAATGCAGTACGATTGTTAAAAAAAGTAGATTCGCGGAAAGTCTTTATCCTTTAATTTACAAAATTATATTATTATTGCGCATTAACTAGGCTTCCTGGGCAAAAAATCGTAAAAAACTTAAGTATTCGTCATGAACGACGAGAAACTTAATTTTGCAGTTTAAAAATACCGGAAATATTGAGACAAACGTTAAAACTGGGCGTTTTTCAATGATTATTATAGAAGATCACCGAGTGTGTATCCCAGATTTGCCTGTCAAATGGGCAAATGTGATTGCCAGATCGATCTTCAAAGACACTTGTCTGAGAAGTATGAAAAAACTGAGATATGTGTTCTACAAGGTAAAATAAATCATAATACGATCCAAACTTTAAATCTAAGCGATGGAAAAATCTACTCGCACAAAAACAAAAGCAAGCCCGATCTTTAGTCCTGGGACTCAATCTCTGTGTTCTTTTGCCGATACCTACACTGACTGGACTGCCACGCGCTGGGTGTGCCTTGCGCGCGAACTTTAAATGTCACAGTGCACAGAAATACAGTATTAATTCGCAAAGTGTGCAATAAGAAATCCAAGAGTGTGCTTGGCTTATATTTAAGAATTTTTCTGAGAATTATCAAATGAAGAACTTATTTCTGCACACTATAAACAGCTGCGCCCGGGGCAAGAGCCTCGCTCGCCCCACCCTAGTTACGGCCCTGCTTCCAATAACTACGTCAGAACATTAAATTTTACACAATGATAACTACAAGTTATCATATAACTACAAGTGATAATCCAGAAATATTTCTTTTATTTTGAACAGCAGTTTATAACATTATGTTAAAAATAATATCATTTAATGCTCTCTCTGCTTCGTATTATACACGCAATTTTCGATTACTTTTTCACGCATTTCTCAATGGTGTGTTGGATGTTCCCTTCAAGATTACGAATCGTTCACGGCTTATTCTCGTGGATCTAAAATTTCAGTTAATCCCTCAGAAGAAAGTTTAAGTGTGAGAAATCACACACCAAAAATATGGATGGACTTCCAAGTGCTCTAGAGAACCCAATTTGCGCGTTATTCAATAGGGTATTTAACCATGTTTTTTGCCACACAATACTAAGTGCAAGTGTCATGGTTTGACATTGAAATTCCAATCAGTGTTGCTACCATGACATTTTAAAGTTCTGACGAGTTTATTGGAAAATCCTATATTTTAAATTATGGTCCAAAATAGCTATTTGTGTTTTAAGAGCGCAAAATGGGACATTGTCGATTGAGAGGTTGTTGTCGTGCGACGCAGGAGCTCGGTATTCTCTCGAAATCGACAATCGACATGACATTGTCCATTTTGCGCTCGAAACACACACGATTTTTTCTACTACTCAATAGTTTTGCAGTGAAGATAGGAACATATTCCAAAATGACTTAAAGATATTGTTTTGACTTTTTTTCAAAAAATTAATGCCAATTTTGTTATGAATATTATAAGTTTTTTGTTTAATTTATTTGTTTCAAGTACATTAAACTAGTGCATTGAAAAAGTGGATGTCCATTGGAAGCGTTCACGCCAAACTTTTGCAGGTGGCAGCACAACAGTTCACACAATTTATTTTATATTTAATTTTAATTTATCGTTATTTCCCATTCTTCTTGAGATATTAATTCAATGTAAGCATTTTATACTTTCGTTTTTGTAAATGAATGGCCTATTTTATTTTCACAGCAGTGCGGCATTTTGTTTGATTATGTAATATAGCGACAGAGCAGTTTATATGTCAGATTGACTTGTGAAGGTTGTAAATGTGTAACTACAGTGCCATTAGTTTCTGACTAAACGTTTCCATTAAAAATATGGATAAGTGACATTTCTCATCATTGTATAGTTAGAAATTTAAACAGCGAGCGATTTTTTCTACTTTGTTGCGCATGAGCGGTAAAGTGACATTTTGCGTTGACAAAGAGAGCGCAAATGGCTAATTTGTATATAGACTGGATATTAATCCGTTGTTTACATGTGCAAAAGTAGGCTGGTAACTAAATAATAACTGTATTTCTACGGTAATATTATTACCATAGTGACTTGTCAACAACGGTCTACAAAATGAAAATAAAATAAAATGAAAGTATAATGCTCTTAATTAGTGCATATAGATTACGTTAGTATATCGTGCTAAATATGGTTTACTTTATTCTAAAATATTAAACATGAGGAATAAAGCACGTAATTTGAATATTTGTCATATTGACATAATGTCAAAATAATTGTTCTGTTAACCACAGCATTCTGAAAATAGCATTAATGAAAGAATTTTCAAAAATAATTTTTAATAATAATGTCTTTATTTTTTGAAACCGATAAACTATTGAAGAAACCACGGATGTTATGAATCATAACAAGACTTCGATGTCTTAAAATCAAACAGACATCTTCGTCAGTTATGATATACATAACATTCCTAGTTATAACTATAATAATACAGTGTTTCTGAGAAAGGTTGCTTGATTTTGAATAAGCAATAAGAAGTTTGTTGTAATTGGGGGTTCTTTGATTAGCATCCTTTTCCATAATTAAGATATATGTATTTTAATATTCCATAAAAAATCACATCATTAACAATAATGATTTGTTTTATAAAAGAATTTGATGAAACATTACTATTAAAAAAATGCTAGGTGGCTGATGGGATTTAATGTGCTGGCCACATCAAATTTTTCATTATTAATTCCCTCCAAAATGTCGAGAGCTCCTGGCAAATAATCATTTCATTTACATCGATAATTCCTTAGCCAGAAATTCTGTATCTCCCTTTTCCATCCGTTAGACTGTTCCCTTCTCAACCTTCTACCCTTCCAAACTCTCACAGTCCAATGTCCAGCCTTATAACTAAGTTTGTAGTGACGCGAGGACGTTCCGTTCGTCATATAGATTTATTTATGCATTGATATATATTTTCGATGCAAATCAATGTAGGCTCTGCTTCGGTGATTTAATTATAGAATATTATCAGCGACGATCGAGGGACGAATTAGGAATTTGCATATGGAGACGGATTAGCTTGGTTAGTAGTGGAGTGTTTTCTTTCGGGGAGAGGACTAGTTAGTATGAGAGATATTTGCATTTTGGACTGAAGAGATATTGATTATTTATTAATATTTGACAACGGGATTAACTTGCTACAGAATTATTAATATTGCAGCAGAATATAATTCAGGTTTTTTGAAAAGGTTGTGTGGACCTTAAATTTTGTCCACATATTCTCGGGTCACTCTAGTATATATTTCAAAATATGTCAAAACCCAATGTTATTTAAATAGGGAAAAATCAAGTGCATTAAGATACGGTTAAATATTAGTATTAAGCGGAATTATTGCCTGCACATTTTTACCTCCCGCTATCCTTGGTAAGGGAGGTATAGGGATCGTGCTAAAAATCGCATATTGAGATTTTGGTAAATTACCACATTTTAAGGTCCCTAGAATCCAATTTTAACATTTTCACGATGATGTCTGTGTGTATGTGTGTGTGGATCCTCCACTCTAATTCAAATAGTATTATTCAGAAAATTTTGAAACCTTGTATTTCGAACTATTTCTGTAATGGAAAGAGCCCATTAGATTTGGGTGTAAATCGGATAACCGGAAATGGCACTTTACTAGAAGCTCAAAATAGTTTTTCTTCGAAAAATACCTTTAAATGTTTAAAGATTATTAAATTTTCTATAGATTTGCACTAATACTGTTTCTATATATTTTATGGATAAATTTATAAATTATTTATAATTTAAATCCCAGCTCCTACGCTTTAAACAAACAAAACGCAGTTATTCAAATGTATGTAACTGACAGATAAATGTCACTATCAAAGAACTAATCATTTCAAAATAATATTAGTAATGTTTTAAAAGTAAATAAGTAAATAGAACAATAGAAAAGGAATTAAATACAGTTACCAGCGTAAGTAAATATGTAGGTATGTATTTAGATTAATAAAAATTAACGATTCACAAAAATGTTTAAGCTAATTCTCATTTTTGGATTAGTGAATTCTATTCTATCCCGGTATTTAAAATTTAATCTTAATTTTATTATAGTTCCTGTGGCTCAATGGTTATAGCAACGCCTCATGTCATGAGTGCTCTCGGGGCTCTGGGTTCGAATCTCACTAAGGCATGGATGTGTTTGAATGTGAACGCACTCTGTAATTGGGATTTAATACTGTTGAATGGTTTTAAAAAAAGGTAGTTACTTGGATTATATTAGAGATTAGACTAAATTTTAAGAAATAAACTGTCAAAATTAGAGTAAAATTCGCTAATACAAAAATAAGGATTAACTTAATATTTTTTGTGACTCGGGCTGTAAATAGCGGGAGGTATTGTGTTGGCCACACCAGATTTTTTTATTTATTTGGAACTACTTTAGGGGCTGGCCCGGATAAAATTCAACCTGACCCCTTTTAAGGTCCACCTTAATGTACACGGTTTGTAATGCCTAATAGAATTAAAGTTGCTATTACTTATAAAGACGATGTAACCTAATATATTGAATGACGAATTGCTTGAATAACATGTATTTAGTTTTTGTAAGTTTAAAATCTATATGTATTTTGAAAATGTAAGCCGGCCGAAATATTGTGAACGTGGACTCTTTCCATAGATGTTCTCTCTTAGAACTGTGTTTTTTTTTTAAATCTAAACTTTTTTATATTAACTATGTACGGATTTTATTTTAGTTCGTTTGAAACCTCGGTTCGACACATGCGTTGTTCGTGTACGAATATCAAACATTCGTATACAAACAAAACATATGGACCAAAAATTTGTGTTCGTTAGCAAATATTCGGGATTTGTGAACTAACACGAATGTTTCCGTTGCCGAGTCGGAAAATCAACACACATCAAAGGACCCGAACAATCATTTTATGTTCATTCGTGCTCACATCCACATTTGCGTTAACAATTTTTTCGTCATTTATAGACAATTTAGGAATAAATCAATAAATTTAACCTAATTACAATGTACCTATATTAATAAAACAATTCTAAAATTCTAAATATTATGTTGGTGTGCCAAACTGTCAAATGGCGATATACATATATACCGTTGATGATATATGATGATTAGAAATAATTTTCGAGTTTGATGTCGGTCGGAATCGAACCCGGATCGTCCGAGCCACTACCAATCACCTAAAACTCAATAAATATCCAGCGCCATCAATTGTATAGATGTCCACTTGTAAACATCATCCAATTTTTGTTAACTGAATACAAATATTCAGCTACAGGGGAATGTATGAGTAGATACAGAGCCGGCCCAAGCTTTAGGCAAGCGAGGCGACCGCCTGGGTGCGAAATTTGTTTTAGGGCGACTTTTCTGAGATTTTTTTCAAATTAAAAATTATTCATAAGTATAATAGGTATATTGATTCGTCTTTGAATAGTAAATTAAATCCTATTTGCATTCTATTATGAAAAGAAGAATGTTTAAATTTATTGGCGTTTATATTATTTAAAAACCATGTAGTATCAAAAGTAAATAGGAAAGCAGTAATGGCAGTCCAGGAAATTTACTGAAAAAATACCCCCAACATCCCGAAAACTATATCACTACAACAAAAGCTTTTTACGGAATCCTGTATAGAAAGCTGCGCTGAATAACATATCAAAAGTTTCCGGAAATAAGAGCCTGCGATGCATATAGAAATTTTACAAGAGTGCAAAATTTTATACAAAACAAGATTCTTATATTTTTACCTAGGATGAACTGATAAAGAGTTACATTAGATATTTATTCGTACTATTATTTTATACATAATTATGTTGTATAAATAAAATATTTCTTAAATAAATTTTGGAATAAATGAATAAGGCCAGGACGTTTCGGTCCTTAATAGGCAATCTTCAGCAGTAACAAAATTTGTAAAAGTATAATGAAAGTAGACAATGTACAAGATATCGTGTCAAACAATACTTGTCGAAGATTAAAATTAAATTTATAGAATGCAATGCAACTTGTCAAATTTCCATATTAAACTTATAGATGAGCTTATAAAACAAGTATTGTTTGACAAGATGTCTTGTACATTGTCTACTTTCATTATACTTTTACAAATTTTGTTAATGCTGAAGATGGACCGAAACGTCCCGAAGTCAATAATAAATTTCTGGATCACCATGGCATTATTCATTTATACCAAGCAGGGCCGCGCCGTGCGGGTGGGCAGGTTGTGCCCCGCACAAAGGCGCCTGATTTTGAGGGGCGCCGTTTCAAGACAGTACACTAAATAATAATAAATTTTATAAAATGCTCTTATTCGTAAAGACAAAATTACTATAAAACTTACATATTAACGTGTAGAAATGAACAGTATATTTTCTAATTTGTTTGCATTAGAGTTCTAGTTATAAGTAAAATAATTATCGTATCAATCGCTTCGTTATTATTCTAGCATTGTTATAATTGAAATAATAACTATGAAAATGTTGATTACAATTAATATATTGATTATAACTCAACAATATTGATTACAAGAATGAATCCCACAGTGAATCCAATATTTAAATACCTATTATCATTTTGCTAAGAATCAAATGCATAGATATACATTTCTGAAATCTGTTGTAAAATTGTTGATTACAACAAACGATTTAGATTATAACCTATTGATTACAAGAATGAATCTAGGAAAATTTCATCAATATATTAAATCTAGCATTTTTGAAGAACAAAAATTATACTTTAAACATTAATTTGCAAATTTTACATCATGAGGCGAAGGGGCGCTAAAATGTAATATAGCACAAAGGCGCCTAATACCCACGGAGCGGCACTGATACCAAGATATTCCAGGCTGATCCTTCTTTATTCAACAAATTAAATAAATATCATCAGTATGATATGGGTATCTAAATTTAAATAAATGAGGAGCGCAATCTAAAGTTTTCGCCTGGGGCGCTCAAAAGTCTCGGGCCGGCCCTGAGTAGATAGTTTCTAGAAAACCAATAAATGATCGTGGAATTAACGAATATTCATTTACGCATGCCTGGAGCTGTGTTAAACAAAAAATACTCACTAAAATATGTTACAAATATAAATAATGTTATCTCCCTTACATAACTTTCTTCCCGAAAGAATCAATCCTTGATAAACAGCTTCAACTTTGAGTTATCATCGTTTTTGCTTGGCAACTTTGCATGCAAGTGGACTGCCGCAGTTCCAGTGCATTGTGGACAAGTTAACGTGAGCAAAAAGCGTCTAGAGGGACAATAAGGCTCGCGTATCACTGCAAGGATTCTTTGCCGGCCGGCAAGTTGTGCCGATAAGCGCTGTTGCTTACTCCACAAGTGCAGTGCACCATTGTTCATTCAAAACACACAAAACATTCGGATATTTTGATAGTGATAATACCATTACTGCCAGGTGGACTGGAATTATTTACTACTTGCTAGGAGACAATACTATTGTGGAACTACGAGGGAAGTTTTAGAGAATTTTTCGTAAGGGTAAAACTTTCAGATGCTACTTTGCAGTAGGTACGTCAACAAATAATTGTATTAATAAACAATGAAGATCCTACCTCTTTAGTATATGAGTGCTTACAAAACTTACTTTACTGTAAATAATTAGTTTAGGGCCGGTATTTTCACTTGCGAATAAAGGTTTAGATAAATTTATCCTACGGATAGAGTTTATTCGAAAAAATAAGATCTGTTATTTGCGGTATAACTTATTCGATACTTGGGTAGTGGATAAATTCTGAAGAAAATTTAAAGAAGCAGTTTTTTATATTTTCAAATGCAAACAATGTGAGTAAACCTCAGTAACCTTTGGAAAACATTATTATGTCAAAAAGAGGACGTCAAATTTGATTGAATATTTTCATGAAAGCCTGTTTTATATAATTTATATATTTATTATTTATTTTGTTTTATACTTATATTATTATTATTATTATTATTATTAATATTATTATTATTATTATTATTATTATTATTATTATTATTATTATTATTATTATTATTATTATTATTATTATTATTATTATTATTATTATTAATATTATTTTGTAATCTGATGACGACTGTAGATCTGTAGCAGTCGAAACGTTGTTATATTTTAAATATATATAATAAAGACAATGCAAGTCCAACCAGTATTTTTATAGATATTAAGGATACAAGTTTCATTATTAGGCTATATCAAACGTGTATTCTTCAATATTTTATCTACGACAGTTTAAATTGATCTTAAAATACATTTTTCATTTAAATTTTGACATAATGAGAAACATTGAAATGTTCATTCGTAGCCTACGTTATTAATACGTATTTACGGTAGGTCACGGTTCATTTTATTCATTGTTATGGTTACAATTTTTGTTTGTTTGAAGAAAAAAAACCAATTTATAGTTGTCAAATTCTTTCATATACGGGTAGGTACATTTTATCTAAGTTTCCAAGATAAAATGAGCGATTTCGAATCAGATTCTGTTCCATCGGACATTGAAGCCGGTGCCGAAAATGTTGTGGCTTCTCTTATTCCTATTGTTATTTATCTTACAAAATAAATAATTCATAATGATACTCAGTGCCATTATGAAACTCATAATGACACTCAGTGCCATTATGAAACTCATAATGACATTCAAGTTAGTGTACCAATTACGTATTAGCGCACTGTCGTAGATAAATAATTTAACAACCTTTAAACAGAAAATAGTAAGGTTATGTTTTATGTCAGAATAATTTTGCAATTTCTATTTTATAAAATATTTGCAATAAATGCGAATGATATGACGTCAAATATTATGTGATGCAGTGGGGGATGTAATAATTATTACAAAAGTACCGATTTACGCATAGGTGTGCGCAGAACTTTACGTTTGTGGGTGCCAAAATGAATATGTACAATTATTATTATAAATAAAGTAATAAATGTAAATGGAGTCATTTATTTTACCATTATTACTTCAAATATCAAAAAAAAAAATAATAAATAAAATATATATACCGTGTATCTGTCTTAAAGGTGTACATAGGAAATTAACATGGGAATCAGGTTTTTGCAATTTCCTGCTCGCCTAATTATTTTAAAAACGCGTCAAATAAAAGTTTTAGGCCATAAAATTCTGCATTTAAATCAATAAACAAAATTTCCCTTACATGCTTTGTAACGACAGAAATTAATTATGAAAACGTCGAAAGTTACGTTGAAAATATCGACAGCCATGGAATTGGACAAAAAATAAATAAATGATTGACGTTTTTATATGTTACAACGCAAGTTATTTGATGTTTCTGACAATTTGATAAAACGTCAAGCATTTATTTATTTTTTGTTCAATTCCATGGCTGTCGATATTATCAACGTAATTTTCAACATTTTCATAATTAATTTCTGTCGTCATGTAAAGGTTATCCTGTTCATTGATTTAGATGCAGAATTTTATGCCCTAAAACTTTAATTTGACGCGTTTTTGCTTAAAATAATTAGGCGAGCAGGAAATTGCAAAAAACTGATTTTCCATGTTAATCTCCTATGTACACCTTTAAGACAGACACACGGTATATACATGAACAAAATAATAATATAAAAACTTAATATTTTCAATATTACGCGGGTTGTTCTCTTTCCGCTGCGCGTAGTAAAGTAATATACAATTTACTTGCAAAACACATTTATTTATAAGTTTTCAAGGCATTTCCCTCCACAATCAATACATTTTTGCATCCGTGAAAACCAGGCTCTAAATTATTTTCTCCAATCTTCCTGCGTTTGTTTCTTTAAAACATTTGTAAATGCGTCAACAGCTTCTTCGACTGGTGTAAAACGTAAACCCCGTAACTTATTCTTTACTCGTGGAAATAAAAAGAAATCATTAGGTGTCAGGTCTGGAATATACGGCGAATGTGCGGCCGAAAGTTGTCTTGATGCAAGATAATCCTTCCCCGTTGACGTTTTTCGCGAACATTTTGAAGAACTTGAGAAAAAAAAGGGTAACATTAACAGTACGACAATCCTCCAGTGGTACAGCGCAAACATGTCCAATGATTCCAAAACATGTGGCGACCATCTTTTTGTTGGGGCTTTTTTCGCGAATAATTTTTGTTGGAGCCGACTCATTCTCAAAGACCCAAACGGATTGTTGTTTTTTTTCGAGATCATAGCAGTATACCTATGTTTCGTCACCTCTAATGAAGTTGCACACTAAATGAAACTATCCATTGTGAAAACGATCTAGAATACTTCTGCACCATCTCAAACGGTTGTATTTTTGACTGGAGTCAAATTGTGGGGAATCCAACGAGAACAATTAAAGCTTACGTACCATCAAATGTTGGTCTAAAATGGTTTCAATTGTTTTCACACAAATCTTTAAAGTTGCTTAAATATCCCTGACACTAACATGCCGGTCCTCTTTAATCATGTTTTGAACAAGACCAATATTCAATGTTCGTCTGATTGCAATAATGAATTATATAAAAATGTGTTTCTTAAGTTAATATTTGAACAAGATATAATACAAGAAGCAGAATATTGTCTTAAAATTGTATAATACTTGCAGTTGTATGAAATAGAAGTCTAACTAGTTACTTTTTGTCAACAAATCAATTATTTATCTATTTCTGTTTACGCAAATGTTTATTATTCATGTTTTATTCATCATAATGTTACTACTTTTCGATAATTTTGGTATTTTATTTGTAATAATTTTTCTAACCCTCAGTAACTGGGACTTTGTTCTGTTGAGTGGTTTCAAATAAATAAATAAATGTATTTATGATATATTGGATTCCAGATTTGTAGGCAATATTCTATCTTAGAGCGGACAAATGCACAATACAAGCTATTTAGTGTAGTAATAAATAATGAAATAATTAGAAAAGAAATTAAGAATCTCCTACGAAATATAGATTCCTAGATAGTCTTTCAGAAACATCTAAAATTTCTACCCCATTCTTCATGAAGGAATAAGAGAAACTCATATAAAACTTCATGATTTATACTCCTTCGTTGTTGTTGATGGTAGTGTTAAGATGCAAAATAATTCCGTAAAATGAATAATTAGTATAAAACACTAAAGGGATTAAGAGCGAAAGAAGAATATGAAGTTTGGCAGTAACATAGAGAATACATAAGAATAACATGTGCTTCCCCAAACAGAATAATTCATCCCGTATCTTTTCCGTGTGTCAGGTGTCCTTGGATACTCCATCTTGTTCTCTCTGCTGCGTCTGCCATTAGCTGCATCTTTGTCTTAATGCTTCTTAATGGGGAAATATGTTAGTTAGGTGCTCGGCACATCAAAGCATCTCGCGCTGCTGCTAATGTGCCTTTATTATCACACATAACAAGGAAGTAAGAAAGTTCCTGAGGTGCGATTGTCAAGTTGGAAGGCCTTATTCCGAAACGGAATAGCTAAACTTAAGTTTTCTGCTAATGGTAATGCTAAGCTCTTAGCTATTCATTCTTACTTACGAGATGAACACAAGACGAGCCAGCTTTCATCAAGGGATTTTTATGATGACGCAAACCCATAGGGATTATTACTACTTCCACTTCCTGCACAATTTGTATTTAAAACACACGATAAATAACCTCTAACTTTCATTATAATTCTGTCTTACAAAATTCACAGCAAAGTATTTTTGATTGACAGGTGTAGGAATAAAATATACACCAATTAAAATTTAAATATATATTATAAATTGTAGTGCTTTATTTTATTATAATTTGTTATTATACATTTTTGTAGTTCTTATTTGCCTGTACATGGTTTCTATAGGCGGTGTGCACAAAAGTAGTCAGCGCCGACAGCGGACAAAAATGAAAAAAATGGTTACTCATTGAAACATACCGAATCAATTTTGACATTTCGAGAAAGTGGTACAATTTACAATTTTACTTTGAGTTTTTGCTATTGTGTATGAATATTATACATCATAGTATATTGAAATGAATAAAGAAAATATTTAAAATGCTATATATGTGATGTGACAATCAAAAAAGTCAAAATACCAGCGAAGGTACTGTGGCAGAAAATATATTTTTTCTCATAATATGTGTGATTTCTGTAAACCATTTTATCATATTTAAATTTATATTATAATTCATAATATTAGTTGAATGTTACAAGAAGCACAATACATGGAAATTAAGATTAAAAAGTTGGAAAACTTGAATGATTGGAAACAAGAAAATTTCTACATATCACGATATCAGTGTATGATGTTAACATCTTTCTTTTATATTCGCAATAAATGAAGAAGATTCTTCATTGAAAATATACTAGGCTCTAAGTGGAATCAGTTGCACTAGCTCGGAAAAGAAAATACACGAAAAATACGAACAATGTGAATTTCTACTTTTAACATTAACATTACATGTACAAAATCTATAATAAATAGACGAATTATGTCAAAAATAGACTTATATTTCATACAACTGCAAGTATTATACAATTTTCTGCTTCTTGTATTATATCTTGTTCAAATATTAACTTAAGAAACACATTTTTATATTATTCATTATTGCAATCAGACGACCATTGTTGGAATTTTATTCATATGATAAGTATCTTTTACAATGAGAAAATATGTAAACCTAAAATAATTTTTCATGTTATTAGAAGATATCTGTTGAAAAGTTATTTTCTTAAACATCTGTTCCTCATATAATCTTCTAGGAAATTTATAAAATTTGATACTTCAATCGGTAATTTTGTAAGAATTATTTCATCCCCCACTGCATCGCATAATATTTGACGTCCTATCATTCGCATTGATTGCAAATATTTTATAAAATAGAAATTGCAAAATTATTCTGACATAAAACATAACCTTGCTATGTTTCAATGAGTAACCAATTTTGTCATTTTTATCCGCTGTCGGCGCTGACTACATTCGTGTACACCGCCTATAAGAAAATAACTTTTCATCAGATATCTTCTACTAATAAAAAATTCTTTTAGATATACATATTTTCTCACTGTAAAAGATACTTACCGTATGAATAAAATTCCAACAATGGTCGTCTGATTGCAATAATGAATTATATAAAAATGTGTTTATTGAGTTATATTTGAACAAGATATGATACAAGAAGCAGAAAAATTGTATAATGCAGTTGTATAAAATAGAAGTCTATTTTTGACACAATTCGTCTATTTATTATAGATTTTGTACATGTATTGTTAATGTTAAAGATAGAAATTCACATGGTTCGTATTTTTCGTGTATTTTCTTTTCCGAGCTTGTGCAACTGATTCCACTTAGAGCCTGGTATATTTTCAATGAAAAATCTTCATTTATTGCGAATATAAAAGAAAGATACTAACATCATACACTGATATCGTGATATGTAGAAATTTTCTTTTTCCAATCATTCAAGTTTGTGTATTGTGTATCTTGTAACATTTAACTAATATTATAAATTATAATATAAATTTAAATATGATAAAATGGTTTACAGAAATCACACATATTATAAGAAAAATTATATTTTCTGCCACAATACCTTCGCTGGTATATTGACTTTTTTGATTGTCACATCGCATATATAGCATTTTAAATATTTTCTTTATTCATTTCAATATAATATGATGTATAATATTCATACACAATAGCAACAACTCAAAATAAAATTGTAAATTGTATGACTTTCTCGAAATGTCAAAGTTGATTCGGTAACCAAAAATGCCAATGTAGCCGTTAGAGGCGCTGACGCTCAAAATGTGCACATCGCCTATTGTGAATAAAATTATTATTATTATTATTATTATTATTATTATTATTATTATTATTATTATTATTAATATATAAAATATATTTCTCAGTTGTACAAAATATGTACCTACCCATTTTCTTTTCAATATCCAGCTAATATCCTTTTCTTTCGATATAGTTTATTTATTCCCCATGTCGTGGTCCTGTATTAATCACAATTAGCTAGCGACCACATCTTTGTAGCGACGGACGATCTGTCTATGGTCGCAGGTACTTAGTCAGAGGATTATCCTGGCCCTGTTTACACATAGGCACTGCCAGCAAGGAATGACACTATATTAATTGATATCATTTACTTGTGGAGCATAGGACCGTGCCAACACAATAAATACCGGAGAATTATAAACGATAAACTCGAAAAATTTATACAGAAGATCAACAATAATAATGAATAGTACAAGAGTACGAGAAATAAAAAGCAAGAACTAAAATCGAAAACACTTTTCGTTGAATAACTTTAAAAAATAAAAATAGCACTTAACCCTGTAACCGCGATTGTGTCCGAGAGGCTTTCATGATGGGGGAGTTTTCGAATTTTTATTTTTACTTCCTTGTACGAAGTAAAGGAAGTATTGTAATCGCGAAAAATTTCGGTTTTGAGATTTCAACGGAAATATCCATTTTGACCATCCCTGAATCCATTCTGACTAATTTCGTCGTGTCGTCTGTACGTACGTATCTCGCATAACTCAAAAACGGTAAGCCGTAGAAAGTTTAAATTTTGTATTTAGGACTTCTATAACATCTAGTTGTGCACCTCTCTTTTTGGTCATTACATAATTTCCAGAAATGGTACTTTATTTGAAGCCTATAATAGATTTTAATGAAAAACTATATTAAAATATAATCCAAAACGTTTCAAATTTGGTATATAAAACTTTTATATTAATTGGAATAACATATCAGATTTTGGTTAAAGCAGGCTATCCGGAAGTGATATATTACCTGAAGTTGTTAACAGTTTTTCTTGAATAAAATGATTTCATTCTGATTTTAGAAATAAATGCTTCAAATAAGAGTTTTAGAGAATTAAATTCTGCGTCTAGCATATCAAGTATTATTAAATTAGCCCTTTGTATAAGTGAGATATGTAAATTTAAAACTTATATACTTTTTGGTTTTTGTAATGAAGCTTGCTATGGATTAGGACAAAAAATAAAAAAATAGATGTTAATATCAAATTACGTCAAACACGTGCAATTTTGAAATTGGGTCTATACTTCATCTTCATATTGGTCTTGCGTACAAGGAAGTCGTGTGGCGTCCACATCAGATTTTTTTTATATGTTAAAATATTTTTTAATCTAAAGCGCTTTTATTTTTATATATTGTAAAATTTTAAGGAATACCCGAGAAAAAATCTTAAACTTTTGCAATATTTTTTTCCCGCTATTACGGCGTATATAACAACAACTATATGCGAATTAGGTCTCGACATACGTGCCCAAAACGTGCTTCATAGAAAAAGACAGAAGCAAAACACAGCAGGTTTTAAATTTTTATATTTAAAATAAAATAATTTGCTTTTTGCGATTTGACATTGAATTTGACGTTTCAATATCAAATATAGAAGACATACGTCCATGTTTTCATTCTAAACTAACGCTCATAGCGAAAAGGGCGATCCTAATCTATCAGCCGCCTTTGTTATTATATAAAATGAACCCCCCCCCCATTTTATTTTTTCAGGTATTTAAGCCATTCTAATTGCAGAGAATAGGGAATACTTTTGGCCTCTCTGATTGGTTAAAATTGGAACAAGTTTACTTAAAACTGGTGCTGATACGAGCACCATCTGCTGAATGGCTTAAATGGAACAGAGCATAGTTCTAAACAATAGCACACAATGAATTAGAAATAAAATCATTTACCTAATACTATGTTAAAAAACAAGTTTAGTGAATTCGGCGTAAAATTTAATTATCTACAAGTTTTATTTGAAACATTTTTATCTAAAATTAATTGGAAACTTTTACGCAAAGGAAAACTGATTTCCAATTTTAAAAGCATATGGCTCGCTTTTTGATTAACACCCTGTACCTATGTATATCTGTATCAAGAGTGGGGTAATTTAATGAAAATATGTTCCTCTGATTATATTCCTTAGGTGTTTTTTTTTTTTTACAAAATTTTGCTACAACAAAAAAAAGCTTGATTAAAACAAACTGTATTTATTTTGAGATTTTATATACTTCAACAGGTTTTTATGTAAATCCGCGCTAATTTTTGAATTATTATACCTTAAATATTTATTTGACCTGAAATACTATCGACGGACGGATCAAAAAAGCGGAAAATCCGGCAACCCTACTTCTGTCTCTGTGCCTATAGAACAGCGTTTCTTAACCTATTCAAGGCGCTACCCAAATTTATCTTTTATATTGGTTTCGTGACCCACTATATAGAAATTTAAAAAAAACATGTGTTATTATAAACAATAATCTATTTATTAAAATAAGAATATGTAGGAAAAGAATCCTATTCACGTACCTAGGTACATATTTATAAACAAAATAATAAAAATTTAACACCATAAGATCAACAATTTCAAATAAAACGAAGTTTGTTACAATTTGGAAAATACATGAATTTTAAACAATTTTAATCTTGTCTGATAGTCAAATTTTCGACACATAAATATTACCTTCCTATATTTGTCCAATTTGATTTTCGAACATGATTGAGAATGCATCTTTTTTTAAATTTAAAATTAATAATACGAGTAGCTGACAATAATTATTGTTAATTATTGTGAACCTTGAGTTTGCATAAGTTTCTAAAGTTCTTCGAATCACGGCGGTTCCTAAAATTTGGTTTTAGTAATTACAAGATTGGTGTGTCTTTTTTTTAAACCAAAATGAAGTCAAAAGACTCGGTAGGGTTATAAGCAGTAACAATTCTATATTGTATTGCTTACACTAGTAACATTTCAGTGATATTTTACATACATTTTAGAAAAATATAATTGGCATTTTGTAATCAAAATTATATAATTCTGAATAGTTTACGCTACCAACTTAAACCCCTTCGCGACCCACATTTGGGTCGCGACCCATAGGGAAACGTTGCTATAGAAATACGTAATAAAAAGGACGTATTTACTGAAGATAAAGGATCTTCGCGCTTTGTATTTAGAAACTGCGAAGACGAATTTATTTTATTTTATGTAAAACCTTACAAGATGTAATAACACAGTTATTTTATATAAATACCCTTAAAACATCACATGGGCCCGGAAAGGCCCAACCAGTGGCAAACGTAAGCATTAATTTCCTACAAACATAGGGTTAAATACCTTTGAATTTAAATGTTTCACTTATATCTCAATTATATTGACTTTCGTTCCTAATCTACCTACAGATCGTCAAAGAAACATCATTTCTATATTTCTAAACATTAATGGTGCCTTGTATTAGTGTCCAGTTCTATTAAGCTGAAAATATAATTAATATAACTCCGTCCTAACTGTAGCAGAAGTGTGTATGTGTGTTAGAGAACCGTAGCACCGCGTGTCTAATATGATAATGCTATGAACACGTACACTTCTCGTGCCACGTTTAATTATATAATAGCTTCACTGGGTTCGTCACTAGACCTAGATTTTTATACTCGGAATAGAGATTTAACAGAATACATTATTCGATGATAAACTTATCCAAATAACTACCTACACTGCCGTGATTTGGTAATGGCAGTAACTGACATTTTTTTTGTAAAATTGACTTTTTTATGTTACGGCAAATGGCAGCAAGTGATACAACTTTTAAATCCAATTTGGTTCATCTACATCCAAAGACGGGCAACTGTTGTTGGCACATATCAGTTACTAATATTTTTTTGTGTAGTTTGAAGGTGAACTGTGAACAGCAGTATCTCAATTTGTTCTCTCTTACTGCTATTTGCTGTCACATGATGTAATTTTTAAGCGGTTTATCTAAAAAGGTAAAAACCAGTATCTAAATTACCGGAAGACAATGTATAGGACCTATAAATAATTATTGGAATAAAAGATACTAGGTGCTTTAAATTAATAAATACTTTTTGTATTTATATCTTATGGCCGATTTCACCACAGATTCCTAAAATTTAAGTAATTCCTATGTACCCGATGTGCACTACATAGGTATTACTTTGCAAAATTTCGTTTTCATCAACCGCTAAGTATTGCGTCTTGATTTAGGAATTACTCAGGGGCGCACGCAGGATATTTTTTGGGGGCGGTCCAACAGACCTCCCAGGAATAAAATCCACCTTAGTGCTATTTTTTAAAACTCGTAACTGTGGCGTAATTTTTGGTGAAAAGTAAAGTAGGATTTCGTGATTTTTACCTTCCGTCACCTTTAGGTAAGGAAGGTATTGTCTTTGGTCAAAAAATTCGGTGGTGAGTTTTTGATGAATAAGCACGTTTTAGGGTCCCTAGAATACGATCTTACTATTTTTACGATGATGTCTGTATGTGTGTGTGTGTGTGTGTGTGTGTGTGTGTGTGTGTGTGTGTGTGTGTGTGTGTGTGTGTGTGTGTGTGTGTGTGTGTGTGTGTGTGTGTGTGTGTGTGTGTGTGTATGTATGTGTGTGTGTGTGTGTGTGTGTGTGTGTGTGTGTGTGTGTGTGTGTGTCTGTGTGTGACAAAATTTTCTAATGCGATAACTCTAATACTACAATTCCAAAAATTATAATTCTTTAGTATTCCTCTTCGTTACATCCATGTGAAGAGCTGATTAGATTTTGGTTATAATTGGTCAACCGGAAGTACCTTCATTTGAAAATTTTAACAGTTTTTCTTGAAAAAACGGTGTTAAATATCATTTTTTCACATTTAATGTTATTATAAATATTAAAGAATTATTTATTCTCTATACGATTTGAATGCATTTTATACTTCATATTAAATGGACATAGAGTTAAAAAAATTATAAAGAAATTAAATATCATATATATTAGTCAGCTTTGCTATAACTCTGGAAACAGCTGCTACATTAAGAAAATTCTGATTGAAAGGTGTCAGTGTCAAGTGCAGTTGACAGTATGTTATAATTTTACTGGAAATATAGGATCTTTTGTTAGAAACTTTCGGTATGGAATTTGTATAAAATACATACAACTGTCTTAAGGTAATGTACAAGAAATATAATCTTTTGCAAGGAACTTTCTGTATGACATTTATACAAAATACATAGAACTGACGGAAGGTAATGTGCTGGCCACATCAGATTTTTTATTATTTATTTATACGAGGGATGCTCTGTTAACAGTTAGTAGCAGGCTATGGAAGCTCAAAAATTGAATGTCGCATTAGTGACACGTGAGTTGACATTTGTTACCCACAATTGTCAAACGTTCCGATTTCCTTGTGAAACGTAGTTAATTTTGGAAGTTAAGTAGTTTTGGCGATGCTGCCCCTTCATTGTCCGCTGTTAGTCATTGGTTCCGCGAATTTCGACGATGACGAGAGCTGCTAGAAGACGAAGCAAGACCTGGAAGACCTGCGGATGCTGCCTCTTCAGAAATTGTTGATCGTGTGGCAAGCATGATTCAGTCCAAGCGAAATATTACTTATAGGGAGATTCAGGAGGAAGTGAAGGTTGGATCCTCGGCGGTGAATACCATTTTGCATATAAACATCTTGGGGTAGAAAAGCTAGCAAGCCATTGGATACCACATTTGCTCTCAAAAAGTCAAAAGCAGGATCAAGTAGACTGGTGTAAATTTATGTTGCAAAAATTTGACGAAGAGCTTTCAAGCAAGTGGCATACATTGTAACAGATGACGAATCTTGAATATACAGTTACGACCCTGAAAATAAACTGTTCGGGTATTCGAAGATGAAGACTTACCCACAAAAGTAATTCGTGGCAGAAGCGTCAATAAGAAAATGATTGCTGTTTTTTCCGCCGAAGTGGTCCTGTTGCTGTTATTCCACTTGAAGATCGCAGAACTTTTAACTCTAAATAGTACTGCGAAGTGGCTTTACCACAGATGTTAGCAAAATTATAAACAGGTCGCCAAAGGACCGATTTGCGTAACATCTTAGTCCATCATGACAACGCATCCTCTCACACTGCTGCCAGAACATTAGATTTTTTGAAAGATTCAAGAGTTCAATTGGTAACTCATCCTCCGTATAGCCCAAATCTGGCGCCGTGCGATTTATTTTTTTGTTTCCAACTGTTAAAAAAAAAAATTATGCGAGGTAAAAGATTTTCCAGCGCAGATGCAGCAGTTACAGAATTTCAAAGAATTTTTGAGAACCTTTCAGAAAATGAATGGAGAATATTTTGAAAAACAATAAAGATTTTTTGTTTAAAAATCCAACGGTCTTTTAATAACTAACAATTTTCAGCGCAACCCTCGTAATTTGCTTAGCAGTTTTCCATGTGTATTTGTTGTTTTTATATAATAGTTGTCAATTTTAGGGGCGGCCCGGACCTACTGGACCGCCCCCCTGTGTGCGCCCCTGGAATTACTTATTTATAGATATTTGTTTTTAGATTCCCAAATCGCTAAGCATTTTCTAACACCTGTCTGCTGATACTTTTAAATGAAAATTGTACAAGTTTATTGAATATTTTGATAGTTATAACGAAGAAATAGAAAGAACAAATTATTTTAAATTCTGTAATGAAAAATGGTTTTGAAAAAGATTTACTTCTGATTAGAAGACGCATTTTATATTTATATGGGTTTATATATGAAATAAAATTAATTAGTAAATACATAAATATATTATCCTTATTATTCTTTATTTTATATTTTGGGAAATTGCATTCACATATAATTAAATTCATAATTTTTACAAAAATGCCACATAGCCATGTGTCATATGTAATACAAATTTTAAAACATTTTTATCGTAAAAGATATTTCATTTAAAATTTAATTATTATGTATACCTCAACGTAATATAAATAACATCTCCACATAATTTCCAATGATAATGTTGACAACTACAATTGACAAATGTGAAAAAATATAAAATTATTCATTTATTTCAGTGTACAAATATATCACAAAAATAATTAATATTTCGATGCCTATGTACGTAGGTAATCCCTAGCTGGGCATTGCATTGTTTGGTGAAATCCAAAATCGATAAGTATCAGTTAGGTAGTTCTTAAAATTAGGAAATTCCTAACTAGGCAACGGTTTCACAGGCGCCGGTTTTTGAAAATGTGTATGGGTGCTCTAGCCAAGGGCGTAGATAATTATATAAAAATAATTATGCAATAATGCTATGGGGTGGGGGTTAGAAGAAAACCGCCTAAGGCCAAGTGAATTAGATTTAGTACAATTCTCAGATTTTTAGTACATCAGTACCTCTCTCTCCGAAATCTAGTACAATTTAATAATTTTGTATTTTTTTCTAATTATAGATATATAGAAATAATAATATTAGTTCCACGAAAATATGATAGCTGGCGTTGGCGGTGCTGTGGCTGTGTACCGTGCGTGCTGAGTACCGAATGGAAAAGAAACACTCCGAGAGAGATAGCATGTGTTAGATAAAGACAGATATGTTTCTTGCAGCATGGAAACATTTGTTAGAGTAAGACAAAAGTCGCTCGCGTTTCATCATACCTAATAAATCTAGTACCGTAACCCAAAATTAGGGTACAGCCAATGTGGCCCATGTTATAGGTGGCGTTTATTTTTTGTATATTTTATATGTATAATATATTAATTTCAGTTTCGCTAATCGCAACCCTGGCAATACATAAACAATCTGGGAAACCCCGAACTCCAAAATGCCTAACTCGTCTACGGTCTCCCAACTCCCTTCTTGACCCACGCTTAAAAAAATTGCTTTGCCTTCATATTTTGAATAATTGCGTGACTGACGATTGACAACTCTTTTTGTGCATTTCGGCAATTTTGGTTTGTTTTGTTCCTCTCTTCTTACTTGGTGGTCAAAGGAAATTGAGTGACTGTGACTCATGATGCAACCAAATCGCTATGTCCAAACGTCATTCATTTTAATAGCAAACTGAGTTCCGCTAATGCGGCGCAACGCGCGGTTATAGATAGGCATAGGCACAAGCTGCGACTAAATAGGGGTTTATATATAATGCACATGGTCATTGTAAGGTTTAAAAATAACAATTGGTATTTGAGTTTTTTTCATCTTTAAATCTGTAACTCAGAAATTGCGTTTAAATAGTAATTTTTAATAAAAAATTATCAATAACTGAGTGCTCCGCGCCCATGCTTTCGGCGCCTTTGAATGGTTTAGGAATCGGTGGTGAAATCATCAGACTGAACCTAGCAGCCGATTCGCAGCAGCCGATTCGATTTACAGCAAGTGTTGCATAGCACGGGCAGTGAATGTACTAGGGACATCAAAAGTGTTGTCAATTTATGAAAAACAAGAAAATAATAAAATATTCGTATTTTTTTTGTCTGTACCGTATATATTATAAAAAAATAAATTCATATACCAATAATTGATATAAAATAATACATTTATTTTGATTTTGGGTAGACAACACAATTGTACTGATATATTTATATGTATTGAGAACAGGTTATGAATGTTTTATTTTAACATTATTAACAGGATAATAGTAATCCCGATAAAATCATACTTTGTAGGGTGAACAGCACATACACCCTGAACATTATAAAGATCAACCGAAAAATTTAATCAGGGGATTAGGGGTATATCTCATGATTTAAATATCAGGAAATCACTATTTTCCAAGTTTCTCGCAATTTTTATATTATTTTCAGGATAATAAAAATCCTGACAAAACCATACTTTGTAGGGTGAACAGTAGATACATCCTGAACATTATAAAGTACAAATGAAAAATTTATTCAGGGGATTAGGGGTAGATCTCTTGATTTGAATATCAGGAAATCACTATTTTCCAAGTTTCTCGCAATTTTTATATTATTTTTAGGATAATAAAAATCCTGACAAAACCATACTTCGTAGGGTGAACAGTAGATACACCCTGAACATTATAAAGTACGAATGAAAAATTTATTCAGGGGATTAGGGGTAGATCTCTTGATTTAAATATCAAAAAAAACATTATTTCCAAGTTTCTCGCAAATTTTATATTATTTTCAGGATAATAAAAATCCTGACAAAACCATACTTCGTAGGGTGAACAGTAGATACACCCTGAACATTATAAAGTACGAATGAAAAATTTATTCAGGGGATCAGGGGTAGATCTCTTGATTTAAATATCAGCAAATCATTATTTCCAAGTTTCTCGCAAATTTTATATTATTTTCAGGATAATAAAAATCCTGACAAAACCATACTTCGTAGGGTGAACAGTAGATACACCCTGAACATTATAAAGTACAAATGAAAAATTTATTCAGGGGATTAGGGGTAGATCTCTTGATTTAAATATCAAAAAATCATTATTTCCAAGTTTCTCGCAAATTTTATATTATTTTCAGGATAATAAAAATCCTGACAAAACCATACTTCGTAGGGTGAACAGTAGATACACCCTGAACATTATAAAGTACAAATGAAAAATTTATTCAGGGGATTAGGGGTAGATCTCTTGATTTAAATATCAGGAAATCATTATTTCCAAGTTTCTCGCAAATTTTATATTATTTTCAGGATAATAAAAATCCTGACAAAACCATACTTCGTAGGGTGAACAGTAGATACACCCTGAACATTATAAAGTACAAATGAAAAATTTATTCAGGGGATTAGGGGTAGATCTCTTGATTTAAACATCAAAAAATCATTATTTCCAAGTTTCTCGCAAATTTTATATTATTTTCAGGATAATAAAAATCCTGACAAAACCATACTTCGTAGGGTGAACAGTAGATACACCCTGAACATTATAAAGTACGAATGAAAAATTTATTCAGGGGATCAGGGCTAGATCTCTTGATTTAAATATCAGCAAATCATTATTTCCAAGTTTCTCGCAATTTTTATATTATTTTCAGGATAATAAAAATCCTGACAAAACCATACTTCGTAGGGTGAACAGCAGATACACCCTAAACATTATAAAGTACAAATGAAAAATTTATTCAGGTGATTAGGGGTAGATCTCTTGATTTAAATATCAAAAAATCATTATTTCCAAGTTTCTCGCAAATTTTATATTATTTTCAGGATAATAAAAATCCTGACAAAACCATACTTCGTAGGGTGAACAGTAGATACATCCTGAACATTATAAAGTACAAATGAAAAATTTATTCAGGGGATTAGGGGTAGATCTCTTGATTTGAATATCAGGAAATCACTATTTTCCAAGTTTCTCGCAATTTTTATATTATTTTTAGGATAATAAAAATCCTGACAAAACCATACTTCGTAGGGTGAACAGTAGATACACCCTGAACATTATAAAGTACGAATGAAAAATTTATTCAGGGGATTAGGGGTAGATCTCTTGATTTAAATATCAAAAAAAACATTATTTCCAAGTTTCTCGCAAATTTTATATTATTTTCAGGATAATAAAAATCCTGACAAAACCATACTTCGTAGGGTGAACAGTAGATACACCCTGAACATTATAAAGTACGAATGAAAAATTTATTCAGGGGATCAGGGGTAGATCTCTTGATTTAAATATCAGCAAATCATTATTTCCAAGTTTCTCGCAAATTTTATATTATTTTCAGGATAATAAAAATCCTGACAAAACCATACTTCGTAGGGTGAACAGTAGATACACCCTGAACATTATAAAGTACAAATGAAAAATTTATTCAGGGGATTAGGGGTAGATCTCTTGATTTAAATATCAGGAAATCATTATTTCCAAGTTTCTCGCAAATTTTATATTATTTTCAGGATAATAAAAATCCTGACAAAACCATACTTCGTAGGGTGAACAGTAGATACACCCTGAACATTATAAAGTACAAATGAAAAATTTATTCAGGGGATTAGGGGTAGATCTCTTGATTTAAACATCAAAAAATCATTATTACCAAGTTTCTCGCAAATTTTATATTATTTTCAGGATAATAAAAATCCTGACAAAACCATACTTCGTAGGGTGAACAGTAGATACACCCTGAACATTATAAAGTACGAATGAAAAATTTATTCAGGGGATCAGGGCTAGATCTCTTGATTTAAATATCAGCAAATCATTATTTCCAAGTTTCTCGCAATTTTTATATTATTTTCAGGATAATAAAAATCCTGACAAAACCATACTTCGTAGGGTGAACAGCAGATACACCCTAAACATTATAAAGTACAAATGAAAAATTTATTCAGGTGATTAGGGGTAGATCTCTTGATTTAAATATCAAAAAATCATTATTTCCAAGTTTCTCGCAAATTTTATATTATTTTCAGAATAATAAAAATCCTGACAAAACCATACTTCGTAGGGTGAACAGTAGATACACCCTGAACATTATAAAGTACGAATGAAAAATTTATTCAGGGGTTCAGGGGTAGATCTCTTGATTTAAATATCAGCAAATCATTATTTCCAAGTTTCTCGCAAATTTTATATTATTTTCAGGATAATAAAAATCCTGACAAAACCATACTTCGTAGGGTGAACAGTAGATACACCCTGAACATTATAAAGTACAAATGAAAAATTTATTCAGGGGATTAGGGGTAGATCTCTTGATTTAAATATCAAAAAATCATTATTTCCAAGTTTCTCGCAAATTTTATATTATTTTCAGGATAATAAAAATCCTGACAAAACCATACTTCGTAGGGTGAACAGTAGATACACCCTGAACATTATAAAGTACAAATGAAAAATTTATTCAGGGGATTAGGGGTAGATCTCTTGATTTAAATATCAAAAAATCATTATTTCCAAGTTTCTCGCAAATTTTATATTATTTTCAGGATAATAAAAATCCTGACAAAACCATACTTCGTAGGGTGAACAGTAGATACACCCTGAACATTATAAAGTACAAATGAAAAATTTATTCAGGGGATCAGGGGTAGATCTCTTGATTTAAATATCAGCAAATCATTATTTCCAAGTTTCTCGCAAATCTTATATTATTTTCAGGATAATAAAAATCCTGACAAAACCATACTTTGTAGGGTGAACAGTAGATACACCCTGAACATTATAAAGTACGAATGAAAAATTTATTCAGGGGATCAGGGGTAGATCTTTTGATTTAAATATCAGCAAATCATTATTTCCAAGTTTCTCGCAAATTTTATATTATTTTCAGGATAATAAAAATCCTGACAAAACCATACTTCGTAGGGTGAACAGTAGATACACCCTGAACATTATAAAGTACAAATGAAAAATTTATTCAGGGGATCAGGGGTAGATCTCTTGATTTAAATATCAACAAATCTTTATTTCCAAGTTTCTCGCAAATTTTATATTATTTTCAGGATAATAAAAATCCTGACAAAACCATACTTTGTAGGGTGAACAGTAGATACACCCTGAACATTATAAAGTACAAATGAAAAATTTATTTAGGGGATCAGGGGTAGATCTCTTGATTTAAATATCAGCAAATCATTATTTCCAAGTTTCTCGCAAATTTTATATTATTTTCAGGATAATAAAAATCCTGACAAAACCATACTTCGTAGGGTGAACAGTAGATACACCCTGAACATTATAAAGTACGAATGAAAAATTTATTCAGGGGATTAGGGGTAGATCTCTTGATTTGAATATCAGGAAATCACTATTTTCCAAGTTTCTCGCAAATTTTATATTATTTTCAGGATAATAAAAATCCTGACAAAACCATACTTTGTAGGGTGAACAGAAGATACACCCTGAACATTACAAAGTACAAATGAAAAATTTATTCCGGGGATTAGGGGTAGATAAAGTATGGTTTTGTCAGGATTTTTATTACCCTGAAAATAATATAAAATTTGCGAGAAACTTAGAAAATAGTGATTTGCTGATATTTAAATCAAGAGATCTACCCCTAATCCCCTGAATAAATTTTTCATTTGTACTTTATAATGTTCAGGGTGTATCTACTGTTCACCCTACGAAGTATGGTTTTGTCAGGATTTTTATTATCCTGAAAATAATATAAAAATTGCGAGAAACTTGGAAATTATGATTTGCTGATATTTAAATCAAGAGATCTACCCCTGATCCCCTGAATAAATTTTTCATTCGTACTTTATAATGTTCAGGGTGTATCTACTGTTCACCCTACGAAGTATGGTTTTGTCAGGATTTTTATTATCCTGAAAATAATATAAAATTTGCGAGAAACTTGGAAATAATGATTTCCTGATATTTAAATCAAGAGATCTACCCCTAATCCCCTGAATAAATTTTTCATTTGTACTTTATAATGTTCAGGGTGTATCTACTGTTCACCCTACGAAGTATGGTTTTGTCAGGATTTTTATTATCCTGAAAATAATATAAAATTTGCGAGAAACTTGGAAATAATGATTTGCTGATATTTAAATCAAGAGATCTACCCCTGATCCCCTGAATAAATTTTTCATTCGTACTTTATAATGTTCAGGGTGTATCTACTGTTCACCCTACGAAGTATGGTTTTGTCAGGATTTTTATTATCCTGAAAATAATATAAAATTTGCGAGAAACTTGGAAATAATGATTTCCTGATATTTAAATCAAGAGATCTACCCCTAATCCCCTGAATAAATTTTTCATTTGTACTTTATAATGTTCAGGGTGTATCTACTGTTCACCCTACGAAGTATGGTTTTGTCAGGATTTTTATTATCCTGAAAATAATATAAAATTTGCGAGAAACTTGGAAATAATGATTTCCTGATATTTAAATCAAGAGATCTACCCCTGATCCCCTGAATAAATTTTTCATTCGTACTTTATAATGTTCAGGGTGTATCTACTGTTCACCCTACGAAGTATGGTTTTGTCAGGATTTTTATTATCCTGAAAATAATATAAAAATTGCGAAAAACTTGGAAAATAGTGATTTGCTGATATTTAAATCAAGAGATCTACCCCTAATCCCCTGAATAAATTTTTCATTTGTACCTTATAATGTTCAGGGTGTATCTACTGTTCACCCTACGAAGTATGGTTTTGTCAGGATTTTTATTATCCTGAAAATAATATAAAAATTGCGAGAAACTTGGAAAATAGTGATTTCCTGATATTCAAATCAAGAGATCTACCCCTGATCCCCTGAATAAATTTTTCATTTGTACTTTATAATGTTCAGGGTGTATCTACTGTTCACCCTACGAAGTATGGTTTTGTCAGGATTTTTATTATCCTGAAAATAATATAAAATTTGCGAGAAACTTGGAAATAATGATTTTTTGATATTTAAATCAAGAGATCTACCCCTGATCCCCTGAATAAATTTTTCATTCGTACTTTATAATGTTCAGGGTGTATCTACTGTTCACCCTACAAAGTATGGTTTTGTCAGGATTTTTATTATCCTGAAAATAATATAAAATTTGCGAGAAACTTGGAAATAATGATTTGCTGATATTTAAATCAAGAGATCTACCCCTGATCCCCTGAATAAATTTTTCATTCGTACTTTATAATGTTCAGGGTGTATCTACTGTTCACCCTACGAAGTATGGTTTTGTCAGGATTTTTATTATCCTGAAAATAATATAAAATTTGCGAGAAACTTGGAAATAATGATTTTTTGATATTTAAATCAAGAGATCTACCCCTGATCCCCTGAATAAATTTTTCATTCGAACTTTATAATGTTCAGGGTGTATCTACTGTTCACCCTACAAAGTATGGTTTTGTCAGGATTTTTATTATCCTGAAAATAATATAAAAATTGCGAGAAACTTGGAAAATAGTGATTTCCTGATATTTAAATCATGAGATATACCCCTAATCCCCTGATTAAATTTTTCGGTTGATCTTTATAATGTTCAGGGTGTATGTGCTGTTCACCCTACAAAGTATGATTTTATCGGGATTACTATTATCCTGTTAATAATGTTAAAATAAAACATTCATAACCTGTTCTCAATACATATAAATATATCAGTACAATTGTGTTGTCTACCCAAAATCAAAATAAATGTATTATTTTATATCAATTATTGGTATATGAATTTATTTTTTTATAATATATACGGTACAGACAAAAAAAATACGAATATTTTATTATTTTCTTGTTTTTCATAAATTGACAACACTTTTGATGTCCCTAGTACATTCACTGCCCGTGCTATGCAACACTTGCTGTAAATCGAATCGGCTGCTGCGAATCGGCTGCTAGGTTCAGTCTGATGGTGAAATCGGCCGTTAGTCTTTTTTAATCATTCATAAAATTAAACCAAAATGATTGAAAAAGGCAGTAAATTATTTGATTACTCTCACGTAATATAATCCTATCCATTATTTATATATTTAAATTTTTATTTCATATAAAAAGTTTATAACAAAGTCCTTATTTTCACCAAACTTTGTGCAAATCAGACACTGCCCTTTATCAAATCACAACAGTATATTTTATTCATCTTTTGCATATTACAGGGTTTTGAAAAATAGGTGACCATATTTATAGAATTTATCAGAGAATTTGTATTCGAAACGTTTTCTTTCCGGCCATGGGCATATTGGGATTTTTTCTTTTCTCTGCATGACTTACACATTCTTCAAATACCCTGTTTTTCGAACACCCTGGACATATTTTATTTCCATCCTTCGGTGTCTGTTTCATTTAACTCTTCTTTCTTAAAAACCTCATCTTGGCACCTTGTGTTGAAAAGAGCATCACCTTCCCTAGCTCTTGACGGCTGTGAAGGGTGCTACAAGGCGTTGGAAACTTAGAGGGTGCGAATCTCGCTTCAACCCCTTCGGAAGACTTCGTCTTACCCCTCGCCCTTTCGGCGTCTTTGTTTAATCAAGCTAGTTCAATCGTGCAAATAAGAAATCACAAATCAGAGAAGATTTTTAAGGAAAGAAAATGAATGGATAATCAGCAAGATTGTGATCATATTTTGATTGGACATAATTTGTTCATAGATATTAGCGAAATAAAAGAAATTATTTTCGAAAATGGGGTCTCATGACCGCAGTGCCGACTTAAGACATTTTGCCGACCGGGGCTCCGCCATTCTCAACAAAGAAAAAATCGTTTTTCTAACATCAAACTACAAAGAGTCAGGGGAAAAAAGATAAATGTTACGAATTTTGTTTCTTCACTACGCGAATTTTAAAGTTTGAAACCCCCATCTAATGTATTTAGAATGACAAAGTGTATTAATCTTATTTCTAAACTCATATTGGTCATTTTTTTAAATTATTATACCGACAGATGGGTCAAGTTTCAACTTATGTGGGACCTAACAGAATTTCTCTATTATTTTTGCCGGTTTACGGTTTTCGATTCAGCTCCAGTTCGAAGTCCTTTTTTAATGAAAGGTCTCGTGATATAGACCACAGGTAAAAATTATGAAAGTCCATGAACTCCCATATTTCTGAAATTTAGTGACAAGTTATTTTCGAATTGGTTGTGAAACGTTGGTTAATAGAACATTTCAAATGTTCACAGGAAAAATCTTGACCAGTTTCACGACTTTGCAATCGGAGCTTTTTCGCTACATCAATCACTCGTCCAAACTTGCGTTGTTTGGTGGTTTTATTAATTGTGTAATTCAGTGGGTAATTTTTAGCAACTGGTTAAAAATTGTTTCCAATTGTGTGTTATAATAAGTCAACATAGGTACTTAATTGGTACTGAGTTACAGAATCTCATCAGATAGCCACTGACACCGCTCTTAGCTTAACAAATTTGAGGCCTGTTTGTTAGGATTGTTACCATTTTGCCTCCTTTACACATACCATTTAAAAGCGCCAACCTTCAATCTATAAGTACCAATCATCTCATTTTGCTAGAAAATGGACATGCATCCTTTTTCCCCTGGCTTTTAAATTTGCTCTGCTCGGTGTACCGCTCTTTACATATCTACCGCCGGGGGCTATAGACCCCAAAGCCCCCCCCCCCCCCCCCCCGTTAAACCGGCACTGCATGGTCGCGTGCCTGAGTGTTAGCTCGCGAGTCTGGGGAACCGTGTTCGATCCCGGCCGACGCCAAATATTTCAAATTTTAAATAGCACAGAATTGACCCCTGTGGTGCACTCTCCACGCCAGCAATGAGTGCACGTGAGGTGACGCCTGCACGGAGCAAATATTTCATCATTACCGATATCTGTGTACAGCAGATTGGCACACCCAGCAATGGGTAATAAGCCGTGATGATATATTTATTTTGTTTATTTATTTTCGAAAATCTTAGGGGAGGATGTATATATATATACATCTCAACTACTTTTTCGCCATTGTCTTCGTTAATTTGATTCGTCTTTTGTAGGCAAGGCACGAGAATTTTATGTTAGTGTCGCACAAGGTCGCCTGCTCCTTTATCCAACGTCCAATTCCTCTTTTACCATATCATCGTCTTTAAACTTTTTTCCAGTCAGATTCTTTTGTAAATGTGCCAGATCGGGGCTGTGTGGTGGATGGTCCATAATATCCCATCCAAAATCGTCTAGTAAAGCTTTGATGATTCGCGTTATGTGATGCTCTTAGGACACTCCGCGACTCGTCATTGCCTGCCGTCGGTTCTGAATCGCGCTTCGATGTTTATTTAGGATTTTACTGTAGCGATCCGCATTCACAGTAGACCTATGCAGAAAACGTATGATCGAGCGGATTTGCATCTGGCGGAAGAGTGAAGAGGATGTTTCGTTTCAAACGATTGGCTATTGCCAAACTATTAGCCCTAAAGAGCTGCTGGACCATTTGTTTGAAAGAGATAGTGTCTCTCTATAGGACATGGTGACAACTTTCCGAAACAAAATTTTCCCAGGCCACCAGTGCCTTTTTAACTCCCGCTACCCTTGGTAAGGGAGGTATAGGGATTGTGCTAAAAATCGCATATCGACATGGTAAATGACCACGTTTTAAGGTCCCTAGAATCCAATTTTAAAATTATCACGATGAGGTTTGTGTGTATGTGTGTGTGGATCCTCCACTCTAACTCAAATACTATCATTCAGAAAATTTTGAAACCTTGTATTTCGAACTTTTTCTGTAATGGAAAGAGTCCATTAGATTTTGGTGAAAATCGGATAACCGGAAATGGCACTTTACAAAAAGCTCAAAATAGTTTTTCTTCGAAAAATACCTTTAAATGTATTTTTCGAGATTAATGTTATTATAAATATTAAAGATTATTATATTTTCTATAGATTTGCATTAATACTTTTTTTTATATACTTTATGGATAAATTTATAAAATTATCTATAATTTAAAACCCCGAGCCTACGTTTTAAACAAACAAAACTCCTTGGTTGCGCAGTTATTCAAATGTATGTAAAATAAATATCACTATCAAAGAACTAATCATTTCAAAATAATATTAGTAACGTTTTACAAAGAAAAAAGTAAATAGAACAATAGAAAAGGAATTCAATACAGTTTCCAGCATTAGTAAATATTTATTGGTATGTATTTAGATTAATAAAAATTAACGATTCACAAAACTGTTTAAGCTAATCCTCATTTTTGGATTAGTGAATTCTATGCTATCCCGGTACTTAAAATTTAATCTTCATTTTATTATAACTCCGGTGGCTCAATGGTTAGAGCAACACCTCATGTCATGAGTGCCCTCGGGGCTCTGGGTTCGAATCCCACTAAGGCATGGATGTGTGTGAATGTGAACCCACTCTGTAATTGGGATTTAATCCTGTTAAGGAGTTTAAAAAAAGGTAGTAACTTGGATTAGATTAGACTATATTTTAAGATATAAACTGTCAAAATTAGATTAAAATTCGCTAATCCAAAAATAAGGATTGACTTAATCTTTTTTGTGACTCGGTCTGTAATGGCGAGAGGTATCATGTTGGCCACACCAGATTTTTATCTTTAATTTTTGGACTGCCCTTGTATTTAGAAATATATATGTCGGCGGCATACACTGAAGTCCGTCATGTCCGGTAATGCCTAGTCGGTACAAGGATTACAAACAGTGGAATGTTCAGAAAACTGCTGGGTTGGCGATAGTGTTTCATCAAGCCAAGAAATCTTGTCTTGATGATCATTTTTTATCTTGGCTTTATTTTCAAGACAAGAAAATAAAAATTTCTTGTCTTGCTCGTTTCTTGACGACGTAATTCTTTTCTTGTTTAAAGAATTCTTGATATTTTAGGGGAATCCCCTGTCTCTATCACTTTATCCAATCCGAAAGCACAACGAGAAATTTGACGTTCCGTCCCGCGTTGTGCCGTGCGTCCGCTCCCGCTGACTGCTATAAGTCGACTGTACTGTTTGTAGAAGGCTAGACTAGCGCTCGGGCCTCTTAGCTAGGCGTGACGCATTGAGCAGGGATAAACATTCAGGGGGTCTATTCTAATTCATGTAGCGTGAGGCTAACTTAGCCCAATCCCGCTATCCGACTCCGATTCCATCTGTTGGCCAGTAGAGGAATTTTTATTAATTTAGCCACATGTGGCTATCCGTAGCGAGAGCTCCAGTGGTACCGCTACGAGCAAAGTGTCACGCTATAATTTGAATGTTTGCTTTGACAGTGACTGATAACTCTGAATGACAAGTTCACAAGCATTTCGGCTTTTCAATTTTGTGTTAAAATACGTGTGTTATATCATAATAATATTTGATTTATATCTATATATTGTAAGTATATATTTAAATTATAATAATTATTTATAATTCTAACAACATTTGTTTAAAAATAATTTTAGATTATGGCATATATTTATAGGGCTTTATTAGCCGCAGATGTGCTTGAAGAAGAGGAAAGACGGGAAGGAATTCGATTGAATGGACGAACGATTAGGGATGCGCAAGATCCATTCAGTTTCATTGAAAGGGAATTTATTTTAAATTAAACTAACTAAAATTGCTATAGTAGAATCTAAATCTATCGAAAATTTAAAAATGTAATATATAAATAAAACTATTAACTAAACTAAGTAATCTAACACACTATTACTAATAAAAAATTAAGATATATAACGAAACTACTAAATTAATCCTACAACAAACCTAAATAATTTCCCACACCAAGAACTAACACAAATTAAACACAAATAGGTACTATAAGAACAAAGCCACGATCACCCACAGTCAAACTAGAGTGAAAGCTATCAGCACGTTTGACATCTATCATTATAGCGGATAGCACATGTGGCTATCCGACTTGAATCCATCTATTGGCTAGTAGTGGAACTTATATAGCGGATAGCACATGTGGCTATCCGACTTGATTCCATTTGTTGACTAGTAGTGGAACTTATATAGCGGATAGCGGATAGCACATGTGGCTATGAATTAGAATAGACCCCCAGGCCTGTATTCTCGTATGGCTTCGTTATAATCAAATATATCTGAATTAATAAATAAACTTACGTCACAGAGAAAGTATTGTCAACAACGATCATCGTTTATAATGGAATGTCCTAATTTGGTCGAAACAAATTTTTTTGAAAGACAAGCGTTTTATATCCATCTTTATCATACACGCTTGTAATGAGAGAGATAAATGTATGCTAATTTGTTAATTCGTTTATGATACAGATGACCTTGATCCTTAATCGGACATCTTTCAATAATTTTACTGTAAGCGGCTAGCCAGATTGTAAAATATTGTTAGGTCAACGAAGGTTCCCCTGTATATTTTGAAAATATTATGAATAAAACGTAATATGTTTAATTTCTGTGTGGGTATAATGGGTGAAATTAAATTAGGTGTTGTTTCTGGCCATCTTTAATGTTTAGTATTTGACAAAGTGGTAGATGCGTTTTAATTCCGGCAGCGTATAAGCGAGTAAAAAGGAAAGAATGAAAAATCAGGGTTGGCCGTGTGCGGGCCGGGCACAGCACAAGGTATAATAAACATAATAACATTAGTCACATTTGCGACATTGTTGTTTAAAAATTTCGTAATACGCTTCATAAATCCGCTCATCCCTTAACTGCGAAGTCGCCTAGTGTAACAGGGGCATAATTCACAATTAATTATCACCCCTTCCGGAGGCTGGCAGGATTGTACACGCCTGGAAGCAGAGCAAAGCGCGAGAGGATCTTAGCAAAAGGATCACAAATTATCAAATTTATTTATTTGAAAAACTAAGTTTAAATGGGTAAGTCCAGTTCACCTCACCTCGGCTTTTTCAGTCTCTCTGAATGTAATTTGTGAGTTGTGTATTTTTTCCGGCATTTTTAATTACTCAGGACGTAGGGAGTTTTGCGTGCACAATGGTGGTAGCACTGAGAGAATTAATTTATTTGTCGCACGGATTTTTGCTTTTTTCTGTTTTTTATTTTTAGCGGCAACCCGAAGTCTGTAGTCGGCTGCTTTGGCCATTCTGTTCATAATTATGAATTATTACAATTTGTACGGCATGAAAAGGATATTTTTGTTAATTTTAATACACACTAGCTGACGCGAAATTTATACAATACTCTTATTTATCCGTTATTATTCATACATGTTTGCGCTTCTTCGCATTTCGTTATTTATTTACTCTGTCTGCTTTGCTTTGCTTTATTCGGACGCATTTATTATTTCCATTTCGTTTCTGAAATCATTCTCTACTCTACGCTCGACACTAATATGACACTCATAAATAAGGACCAGTTAAGTTTTTTAAATTTCAAATTCAAAACAACTACATAACAAAGGAAGATTTGTGACAAATTCACGGACCCCAGTGGGTCTTGAACCCAGGACCTTCGTATGTCTAGTAGGAACAGTCGCGTACCTCTCTAGACCTACACATATTTTTTATATCAGTAATATTTCGAGTTAGTTGTAACAATGGGCCCGTCCAAGTCTTCGATTTTTTAGAAATTACATGTCGCATATGAATTTTGTATATAAATATAATAATATAATATAATAAATATATAATAAAGTAATTAAAGTTTTTAGCGTAAAATGATCGCCATGTTGTGACGTCAGCGTCATTACAGCCGTCCAGTTACCCTGTGAAAATGTCACTATACAGTAGACCACGCATATTTTGCTCATAAATTCGCGATTGGCCTTACACATACTCTAACATACACATATTTAATATATCCGAGTAATTTTTTATTAAGATCAAAAGAAAAATTACTTATTAAATAACTTTATATTATAATTTATGTTTTAATTATTGTAATCTCAAAACTTGTCACTGTTGTAATCATTTAATAAATAGGAATGTAAATGTTGAATTACTTTTTATTATGAACTATACTTTGATTATTGTAATCAATACTGTCATTGATGTATTTAATTATAATAGAAAATAGTTTAAATACTAATTTAATTATAAAATGGCACTTGGTGAGTATAATAACCTTCAATATTATATTTAAAAACGTCTTAAAGTCACATAATTAAAGCAACTAGATTATGAAAACGAGCAAAAATTATTAATTTTACTTACCTGATTTTTTATGTATAATATGTACTTTGGAACTTTTTCATAAATTATAATTTAACACTACTCCTATACCTACTCATGTAAGTAAATCAAGCAAATATATATTTTAAAATGATATAACTACCTATCTCGTTCATTTATTACCATTAGCTCTAAAGATTTTTGATTACAGTTTGTAATGGATACGTGTTTTTATTCTTGCAACATGTATTGTATATTATATTACCATTATTAATGGTAACGTATGTCGGTTCGTACTTATGACGGAGTGACGCTAGCGTCAGAACTTTCGCGCCAAAACTTTAATAATTATTTTAGGCGTTATTAAGCATAATTTCAAGAAAACAAAAAATACGAAATTTCTATTTTTAAATTCTTCGTAACATATAAAAAATTCAAAAAAAGTTGGACGGGCCCATTGTCATAAAATTGCTCTAAGTTTTGTTCATTTAGCTAGAAATTTCTTCCAATAATGGCCCCTCATTTAAAACCCTACAGCACGGTGTAGTATCTATAGGTGAGAGCACGAGATGCGTTGACATGGCTAAGTAACTGGGAAACAAAATGGTGCTAACGCGACCCGTTACCATTTGACAGAAAATGCTTTGCCACAAAATGCACAACAGGGTATGGATCAGATAAAGAGAAATATAGTCTTTTTAAGGTGCCAAAATGTGCAATTTAACGGCAGCCAGCTACACTATAATCACAGAAACAGGTACTAAGATAAATTTCTGATTGAAAGGTGTCAATGTCAAGTGCATTTGACATATGTTGTTTCATAATTTTACTGGAAATATAGAAACGTTTCTGTATGGAATTTGTACAAAATACATACATAGAACTGACAAAAGATAAAAGGTAATGTTTGAAAATATAGAATATTATGCGTTATATATGAATAATTTAATATTTTAAATATTTTTATAAAAACCGGGTCGCAACAAATCCTGACATCTAGCGGCACACTGTATGAACTAGCCCAGTTAGTTAGCCATTCTTCGTAATGCATTGGAATACGTTGTGCACTCACCTATAGATACTACACCGTGCCCTACAGTAATGAATATTTATAACACAAGCAGTCGCGCCGGTTTCACAGACCGGATTTCTCTAATTACGATTTTTAACAATTATTATGGTGTTTCCAATCACTATTATGATCTCTAAAGATTAGGATAATATCTAGGATTCCTTCTAATCAAATTTAAATATCCTTTACGTAGTTTTTATTACTTTATTACTCAAAATACAAACTAAACGAAATTTCAATAAAATAAAAGTTAAATTTTAACCATTAAAAAAAGGATAATAAAATACAGAAAAGTAATTTAAATTCATATATTGAGATGCACAAATATATAAATAAGTTGAACAAACAAGGCACAAATAACTATTGCACCGATGGTACAGTAATTTACAATTTTACATATTTCTTGCAATCGGTATTTTAATTTTCTAAGTAAATTTGTTAAAGTAACTGAGATACAAATGGTACGTCGGTAGTCACGCCGATGTGTCAGACCGGAATGTACCATTTGTAGGATAGAAAGATAGGTTATTTAAGCCGTGAATTTTCGAATTATTCAGAATAATATTCGTGGCTGGTCTCACAGACCGTGCGCGACTACTGTAGTAAACCTGACTTAAGTACCGTTCACAATAAAAAAAAGTAATTGCAATTTGTTGTCAAGAAAAAAATTGGCGTGATGAAAAAATTGCGCTAGAATTTCTAGGGAAGAGACAGCTATTTTCAAGTATAAATCATGCTATTACGTGACAGATTTTCTTGTTTAATGTTTCTCATATTTTTAATGTAACGTTTTTATACCTTAATATATTAAAAAAAATCTTTGCTTTTATTTTAAATATTAGAAAATAAGTATATGAAATTATTTAAGATATATGTATATTAGGGTGGACCTTAAAAGGGATCAAGTCGAATTTTAACCGGGACGCCCCCTAAAATGGTTCCAAATAAATAAATAAAAATTGTGCTGGCAATGATTTCGCTTAATATTAATACTTGACCGTGCCAAAATGCCCTTGATTCTCTATTTAAATAACATTGGGTTTTGACACATTTTGAACTTTATTTTTTATGTTGGAATATATACTAAAATGAATTTACATGTCCTTGTGAATAATTTACTTGCAACTTGTAACTTGTTAACCTGTAGACTTGTATTTTTGAGAACCAGGGCGCAATGGATATTTTATTAACATTTCAATACTAGCGAAAAATAAAAAATAGTAAGAATCCTTTTGTATTTAAAACTGGGGAAATTTGATGTGATATTGACAGCTTAAGAAATAATAAAAACTTTTTCTCATTCAACTATCGTAATAACATATATAATATTTCATAATTATTTCTATCCAAAATATTTTTTTGTGAAAGTCAAATACTCCGCTACTAATTAGCTCTTCGAAATGAACTAATTATAAAAATGATACAGTTTTTGTAGAAAATAAAACACGCTTCATAATTCTTTCTAATTATGGAGAATATAATTTTTAGAAAAAGCTTTTCGTTTTTATTTATTTAGGAGAAGAAGAATTTTTAAATTATATTGTTGCGTGCATTGCAAGATTATAAATTAGATTAATTATTAACGTATTCATTAAGGATTTAATTGAAATAGTTTCACTGAAAAGAAATGTAAGAATATGATGTGCGTTATGATTACAGGGCGCGGTGAAACAACGATTTTATGTATTTGCTCTTGTTTCATATTTTTGTGTACCACTCCAACAAAGTTAAATTTACGACAACGTGTGTCTAAAATTTGGATTCAGTATAAAATTGTCTAATAGAAAATGCCAAGATATTTTTTTTATCGGTAATTGGTTTATGTGTCAGAGACATTAAAACAAGTAAAATTTCTTGAAAATTTTAATATATACAGAAATTAGATAATCATATTTAATAATGTTACAGAACTACTCATTCAAATTCAGAAAAAAATAGATATGTTATTTTTTCGAATTCATTTACAATCAGTTTTTCTCCAACACTATTTTGGAAACTACACATTCCACAACTAAAAATTATTTTGGAATCAATAGTGTGGAATAATTCAGCCCGCCGTTTGGAATAATTTCGCACGGCTTTCGACAAATCAGAATCTATTTAGCCGCATACTAGCGCGGTGTATCAAATATCTTTGTTTGGTTGCTATGATTACTTCTCTTTGTTTTATATTTATTTATTTTTAAATTCACATTTGGCGATTTGAAGTTTTAAACAGTTTTTCCTTGTGCGTTGCCCCCAAATTATTTTAGAAAAAATTCTTCAAATAAAAGTTGTAGTGTAGAGCATTAAATTCTACTTATACCAAAAATGAATAAGCAGAAGACGCACCTCATCAACCTGAAATAAACCTTATAAAATGAAATATAACTTATAGAAATTATTGTTATTTATTTTTTAAAAAAGACGAAATAAAAAATACTAGTATTGCCTTTATTTCTAAGTCAATCCTTATTCCTTTTAGGGAATGTAAAATTGTTTGAAATAATTGTAGTTGATTTTCATATCATAACGGTAGCACTACTGAGAATCTCCATGTTTCTATTGAATTTAAAATCGATCAAATATCGCTCATATCCCTGTCACTTGATTGTCAATGATTGTCAACTCATCTCTTCGACGCACGAGTGACTTGAATTAATATAAATAATTTTAAATATCAAAGTAGTTATGTATTATTATTTTGTAAAAAATATATAAAACTGTCAATTTGCTGTCAATAAAATATATCAATATAATATATCGTCCTAGTTTATCTACCTATTGTACTAATTATAACAGATTCTTCTGAGTTAAGTATTTGTGAGTTGTCTCTTGTGCTACAGAATTACTGCAGTGCCCAATTACTAGATAGGCTGACTAGGCTGCTGCCTAGGCCGCACAGATTTTGGAGGTGCACAATTTTCTCATTTTATTATAGTTTTTGGGCGCGTTGATATGATTAGAGCTAAGACTACCTAAACCAGGCCCTAGGTATTATTGGTTTGTTTTAATGAGTATTACACGATAATTCATCTGCATGTATTGCATACAGTAAGTTATGCAACACGCATTGCATTTTCTAGAATAAACTAGTGCACCATGTAAACGTGAAAATAAGTGACGACATTATCTAGTAATATTTATTGATGACGTGCGTCTTCTGCTTACGCATTTTTAGTATATAATTTATTAAAATTCATTTCGAATGTCTCTAGTAATTAATATGAAAATTTTAAAAATTTCGGTATACCTAATATTGTTAGCCGTGATATTAAAACAAAAAGACAAACAAATGTTTAATGTTTTAAGTGTCAAATATTGTGATTTTTTGAACTATATAAATTTAAATTATTATTCTGCTTGAGAATTTTACGAATTCACTATTTTTGACGTGACTTTCTACATATTCATATCAAATTTCTGACGTTACAAAGCATGCAAAATTAATTCTGTTTATTGATTCTAATATAGAATTTAATAATCTACAATTTTTATTTGAAGCATTTTTATCTAAAATAATTTGGGAAGCCACGCGCAAGGAAAATTTCTAAAATTTTGTTGAAGAAAGTATAGTCTTCGACACATTTGGAATGGAAAAACCCACACTCGCAACCGTAGTTCTTGCCTTCGGCTCGGACCACGAACTTTCTGCTCGTGTAGAATATAGGCCATTTCATTATTTGTTGTAGAGTATTCAAATGAGTGGTTCAAAACTTACCAACCAATATTGTTATTTGACAGTTTTCACCTTTGCTTGCAGTGAAATAGGCACACTACATTAACATTTGGAACAAATTCTTGTTGTCTTTACCTTGTGATCATCATTTTAAAACACCTCCCATTCTCATCTCCAATTCCCGTATAGAATAGCAGATTCCTTCTTCGCGTTAATTTATTAGAGAGGTGTAACACAACCCACATGGCGCTGGCGACGGCACACTGTCTCTCGTGTCATTCTACTCCTTAACTTTCAAATATTCCAATCCTCCGACATCACCGATCACTTGATCCGACATATCTCAGAGGAGGGCGCTAATGAAATTTAATTATCCTGCATGGCACGGAAAGGGATAGACAGATAGACGCGAGGCGAGGCGAGGCACATACTTTGAGATATCTTATTGCATGCATTACTTGTCAATGTCGCTGGGATAACATCTTAGGATAACGACGGAACGGGAAGGAAGGGTTGTAAGACTTCGTTGCCAATTGATTTTAAGAAGATAGGGTATAACTAAACAGGGTTGAATTTAAATTTACATACTAGATAACGAAATTGTAAAGATTTTTAATTTACTGAGAATAATGGCTCTCTTCTGAACAAATCTGTAAGTCTTACAGATCTGTAAATCTATAAAAAAATGATAAAAACGCATCTAATTTGTTGATTAATATAAAATTATATATTAGAGTGGCAGCTTTCGTTGCAATTTTGTTCATTATTTACAGATTTACAGATTTCCCGCTAAACAACGATTATTTCACCACTCAAAAAATCTGATGTGGCCAGCACATAACCTCCCGCCAGATATTTTACCTAGTTGTACGCATAAAACAAAAAATATTTTTAAATACAAATACATATATTCATGTCTCACTACAAAATAATTCTCACATATATTTGCAAAGATCAATGGAATATTTTAATATAAATTATGTACAATACATACATTTTCTTTATATTCAATACCCTGAATATTTTTTTTCTATTTTCCTTTTCTTTTTCTTTATATTCGTCATTTTCTCGCAAATTCCTTTTATATTCTTTTTTGCGTATATTCTTTTGCGTTGTTGATTTTTTTTTATTTTCATAATGATGTACAAATATTTTTGACAGTGGCATACAAATATTTTTCACAGTGACATTCACGGTGACATTTATGTGTCAATTACAAACATTTGAATTTCTTGCCTTGAAGTAGTTTGATCTGAGATTTTTTTCATCAAAATATTTTATACGCTTTTCTTTATCTCTAAATCTATACAAGATATAATAATGAATTTATATTTATCGAATAAAGAATTTAACGTTCTTTAATGTAAGTATTTACATAAATTTTTGATAAATAATATTTAGATGATTTTTTTCTTGTAACTACTATTTCCGGTTGTCCAATTTTACCGAAACTTAATCAACTCTTCCCATTATTGTTAGGTTGAGGAATCCGTAGTTAAAAATATTTTAATTCTTATAGTATTTGAGAAATCGTGGATCCAACATCCACACACACATCCACACACACATACAAACACACACACACACACACACACACACACACGCAAACACACACACACACATCCACACACACACGCACGCACGCACGCACATACACACACACACATACACACATACACACACACACACACACACATACACACAGACATACACACACACACATACACAAACACACACATACACACACACACACACACACACACACACACACACACACACACACACACACGGACATTATCGTAAAAATGTTATAATCGGATTCTAGGGACCTTAAACGTGCTTATTTACTAAAATCTGCGATTTTTAGCGAGAGGTAAAAAGTAAGGGCTAGTGATGACTCCAGCCCTCAGTCCGCACCAAAGAGTGATTTTTTCAGGTAACAATGAGCACTTTATAGTTTCTTATAAATTTTGCTTATTCACATAATCGTTGAGCCAAAAATGAGCCTCGTCGCTGAAAATGATTTTTTGCCAAAATTACAAATTGCACTACCCGAATTTTCATCGCTGACAAATTCCTATGCGTTGTTGGACTGGGAACTTTTCGTGATTAATTATTGTTTCTGTGAATTCAGATGTTTTAAAAATTCCTAGGGTTATTGGATAAAAGCAATTTAAAATCGGACACAATTTGAAATACAAAAAATCTTATTAACTTGTATACTAAAAATGAATAAGCAGGAGACGCACGTCATCAACCTGAAAAAATCTTATAAAATGAAATATATATTATTATTGCGTGTTATTTATTTTTTAAAAAAGAAGAAATAAAAAATACTGCCATTAAGAAACGTATATATTAATGAAATTTACCATTATTTCTAAGTCAATCCTTATTCCTTTTAGGGAATATAAATTTATTTAAAATAATTGTAGTTGATTTTCGTATCATAACGATCGCATTATTGAGAATGTCCATGTTTACATTGAATTTAAAATCGATCAAATATCGATCCTGTCCCTGTCACTTGATTGTCAGTGATTGTCAACTCATCTCATCCAGGCTCGAGTGACTTGAATTAATATAAATAATTGTAAATATCAAAGTAGTTATGTATTATTGTTTTGAAAAAAATATGTGGAACTGTCAATTTGCTGTCAATAAAATATATCAATATAATACCGTGAGTATTTTTTAACGTGAAACATAGGATTTGCAATTTCTATAGTAATTAAATGACAGCAATGTATAAGAGCGTTCCATTTAAAATAGAACATAAGCTGTCATTGTCAAGTGAATATTATCTGTCAATTAAGGTTGTATTTTTACTTCTAAGTTAAAAATAATGTATACAGTTCAAGAACAAGTGCAAATAATTCAATGTTATAATGCAGACGTTAGTCTTAGACAGGTTTCTGATTTATTTCGTTAATCATTTCCTGATCGACCAACAGCAAGTGCTTTATCTAGATCACGAATTGTTAACAATTTTAAGAGAGATGGTTGCGTTAAACGTGAATATGTAAAGAAAACAAGACGAAATAATGTTTTAACGGAGATGAAAATAGCCGAAATTATTACGCTGGTACGAAATAATAATAAATTATCTACAAAAACGATAGGGCAAACTGCGGGTGAAAGTAAAATCAGTGTACATCGTTTACTAAGGAAAGAACATTTTTAATTGCACCACTTACAAACCCATTGGTTGTGGATGACAGTGAACATTTATTAAATGTTTATATTTTTTGCAATCTTTTTCATTTCTAAAATGATTAAATCGAAATACATACTCGTATTTTATTTGCTATGTTCTATTTTAAATGGAACGCTCTTATACATTGCTGTCATTTGGTTACTATGGATATGACAAAACCCATGTTTCAAGTTAAATAAAACGCACGGTATATCGTTCTAATGTATCTACCTATTGTACTAATTACAACAGTTTCTTCTGACTTAAATATTTGTGAGTTGTGTATTGTACTACAGAGTTACTGCAGTGCCCAATTACCGGATAGGCAGACTAGGCTGCAGCCTAGGGCGCACAGATTTTGGGGACGCACAATTTTCTCATTTTATTATAGTTTTTTGGGCGCTTTGATTTGGTTAGAGCTAAGACGACCTAAACCAGGCCCTGAGTATTATTGGTTTCTTTTTTTTCTTTCTTTTAAAACCTCTCAACAAGATTAAATCCCAATTACAGAGAGGCTTACATATACAAACATCCATGCCTTAGTGGGATTCGAACTCAGAACCCCCCATGACTACGAGCTGTTGCTCTAACCATTGAGCCACCGGAGCCGACAATAATAATTTATTTTATTTTTATTTATTATACACACTTTTTCATACATTTTTTGTATATAAGTGGTGATATGATGACGATGAAACAGTTTTTCCTTATGTTGTTTATATTTTCCACCATTTTGCACGTAGTTGATGAAGATGAAATTATGAAAGACGCACACACCAACCATCCTTATCCGGGATTTGAACCCAGGACCCTTGGAGCGTGAAGCGATAGCGCTACCACTACTCCATCTGGGTCGGCAATAATAATAAGTCTTACACGATAATTCATCTGCATGTATTGTACACAGTAAGTTATGCAACACGCATTGCATTTTCTAGGATAAATTAGTACCTCATGTAAACGTAGTAATAAGTGACGTCATTATCTAGTAATATTTATTGATGACGTGCGTCTTCTGCTTGTTCATTTTTAGTATATAACTTTACTATGCTAAATGTATATTAAAAACGATATTCCCATTTCCAACACATCTTATATTATGAATATAGACCCTGAAGTCCTCATACATCCCCCTAAAATATTAACAAAACCGTCTGTTCAATAAAATATAAAGTAACACATTATGCGATATTTTTTATTAGCGCGCTCGTGAAAGAAGACGCCGAAAATGTTTCCAATGAATTTCATAGATCATTTAATTTTTGACAAATGCATTCAAATGTATTTCAAGGGTTCCCTTCTCCCGGCGCTGGGCTATAAAAAGCCCTTCGCGCTATCGGAAACGGATAAAGAAGAAGAAAAGACATAACCGCACAGCTATAGATGGGATTGTGTTGTTCAAGGGGGTTTATTACCCCTTCACGGTTATGTATTTTTTAATGTGGTCGTGTTTAGAGATAAACATAAAGATTTCAGACGCTGAAAGCGATATTTGCAGGAGAAGAAGACGTTAATTACCGACAAAATAATGACATAGATGTCAATAACTTGTTATTTAACTGTTACTAGATTATAACTACAGGGTGTGGAAAAATAAATACTCATATAAGAAGAGAGTGAGAATAAATTGAAAAATCTGGAACATTATTTTCTAATTTATCGAATTTTCGAATTATATTTAATTAGATTATTTTTGATCCACAAGTTTTAAACAATGGAATCAGGCTGTCATGCTATATTGTAACACTATCTATTGTCGTAATTAACTAGCTTCATTTATTTACATGGCTCAGTTGGTAAGTCTGTTTTGACAACTAGAACATACTTCAGGCGTTTTTTAATAAAACCGGCTACATGGTAACCGCATTTTATTAAGCATACCGGTTTCTTGCGGTTACATGTCAGGTTACTATTGCTATCCTTTCCTAGCTGTCAAAACGTTGACATTTTGGCAGTTAGACAACTTTCAGTAAAAGTAAAAATGGAATTTGAGACCTTTTTGTCAACTTATTTTGTATTAAATTAATACGCTTTAAAATAAATGTATCACACTATGAACAAGATAAATATACTACAAATTTCAAATAATTAATTTGACAGAAACGTCTTTAGTAACCTGGCATTTTTATTCACACCGGTTACGTGCGGTTAACTATATGTAACGCGGTTACATGAATAAAAAATCTGATGTGGACACCACACGACTTCCTTGTACGCAAAACTAATATGAAGTATAGACCCAATTATAAAATTGCACGTATTTGACGCAATTTAACATTAACATCTCATTTTTATTTTTTTGTTATTTTTTGTCCTAATCCATAGTAAGTTTCATTATAAAAACCAAAAAGTATATGTTTTAAATTTACATATTTCGCTTATACAAAGGGCTAATTTAATAATACTTGATGTGCTAGAGGCAGAATTTAATTCTCTAAAACTCTTATTTGAAGCATTTATTTCTAAAATCAAAATGAAACCATTTTATTCAAGAAAAACTGTTAACAACTTCAGGTAATATATCACGGTCGGTTAGCCTGTTTTAACCAAAATCTATTTTGTTATTCCAATTGACATAAAAGTCTAATATACCAAATTTGAAAAGTTTTAGATTATATTTTAAAATAGTTTTTCATTAGAATCTATTATTGGCTTCAAATAAAGTACCATTTCTGGAAATTATGTAATGACACAAATTGGAGGTGCTCAACTAGATGTTATAGCAGTCCTAAATACAAAATTTCAACCTTCTACGGCTTACCGTTTTTGAGTTATGCAAGATACGTACGTACAAACGTCACGACGAAATTAGTCAAAATGGATTCAGGGATGGTCAAAATGGATATTTCCGTTGAAATCTGAAAAACGAAATTTTTCGCGTTTACAATACTTCCTTTACTATGTACAAGGAAGTAAAAACGCCTTTAGACAATGCAAAATAAATTATCAAAAGATATAATTGCTAATCATGGTATTTCTAGAAGTGATTTGTATAATTTTTTGGTTTATGTCATGATCATTTTACTTATGTGTTGATTACTATCTTTCATATATTAGGGGTTAAGAAAGTAGGCTATAAGTTCCGTCGTTATTTAAGACATTAGTCAACGTCGTTTTTTGTGTCAATAGGACGTTTCGGACATTATTTTTGTCCATCCTCAGCAAAATATTTTAGATACAATATAATATAAATGCTAGTCAAATTAACATAATGAACTACATTAACTGCTCGCCCAAAATTCTGCAATAATTCTTGACAGAACACCACCCCCACTCTCTTACGACCTTTACTCGCATCACAAGGCCATAGTAAAACTAGGGAGGTTGCTCTACCACACCCTGTATAAACCCTCGTATGAGATAAATTATTACTTAAATCTTGACTATTTTTAATTATTATATCTTCTTTCAAATCTTAATGTCTCTTTTTTGAGAAATACATCACGCATTAACGATATCTTTGAAATATCAGGGGTGATACTTATATCCCGATCCCCGCAAGAGAAAAATCTATTTCCCTCCGGTAAAGTCCGGGCATTACGGGCCCGACTCCGACTCCAGCTCCGGAGTCTAGATCCGGGTGGGGTATCTCTGTACACCGGATAAATTACTACTCATTTATATCAGAATTTTAATATTACCACACGCCATTTAATATTGTGCTTGTGGTCCGTAGCTTTTAAAAATATTTGCATCGGCATAGCCATGTCTCGGTATGGAATGCGTTCACCAGATATTGTCACTTTGCGGACGGAAATTTAGAATAATTCAAATAATTTTTTCAATATTGTGTGACGTATATGTCAAGCTCATTTTGTTCTCGAACAGTGCAGTACGTTAATAATTGGAGTCACATAAATAATTTATCTAACGAAACTAATTCAAATAACTGTTACTGTTTTTAATTGAAATGGTCGAATTCGTCTACGTACGCGGAAACCACATGCGTTTGTATGGAAATAAAAGATATGTTGAATGATATAACCAGCAACATTGTACCAATGACGAACAAACGACAATACCTAGGTAGATTTTTACCTCCCGCTACCCTTGGTAAGGGAGGTATAGGGATCGTGCTAAAAATCGCATATCGAGATTTTGGTAAATGACCACGTTTTAAGGTCCCTAGAATCCAATTTTAACATTTTCACAATGATATCTGTGTGTATGTGTGTATGTGTGTGTGGATCCTCCACTCTAACTCAAATACTATCATTCAGAAAATTTTGAAACCTTGTATTTCGAACTTTTTTGTAATGGAAAGAGCCCATTAGATTTTGGTGAAAATCGGTTAACTGGAAATGGCACTTTACTAGAAGCTCAAAATAGATTTTCTTCGCAAAATAATCTTTAAATGTTATTTTTTCGAGATTAATGTATAAAAATTAAAGATTATTCAATTTTCTATAGATTTACATTAATGCTTTTTCTATATATTTTATCGATAAATTTATAAAAATTATCTATAATTTAAATCCCAGAGCCTACGCTTTAAAACAACAAAACGCAGTTATTCAAATATAGGTATGTAACTGACAGATAAATGTCACTATTAAACATTTCAAAATAATTTTAGTAACTTTAGAAAAGAAAAAAAGTAAATAGAACAATAGAAAAGGAATTCAATACAGAGTCCAGCATAAGTAAATATGTAGGTATGTATTTAAATTAATAAAAATTAACGATTCACAAAAATGTTTTAGCCAATCCAAATTTTTGGATTAGAGAATTCTATTCTATCCCGGTATTAAAATTTAATCTTCATTTTATTATAGCTCCGATGGCGCAATGGTTAGAGCAACGCCTCATGTTATGAGTACCCTCGGAGCTCTGGGTTCGAATCCCACTAAGGCATAGATGTGTGTGAATGTGAACCCACTCTGTAATTTGGATTTAATCCTGTTGAGGGGATTAAAAAAAGGTAGTTACTTGGATTAGATTAGACTATATTTTAAGAAATAAATTGTCAAAATTAGAGTAAAATTCGCTAATCCAAAAAACTTAATCTTTTCGGTGACTCGGGCTGTAAATGGCGGTAGGTATAGTGTTGGCCACACCAGATTTTTTTATTAATTATTTTATTACATTACTTATTATACATGCATATTTCCAATTATTGACCAAGAAATTTATTTTAATAGTATATTAAAGAACGAATGTCATATTTACCATTTTATTTTGTGAGAAAAAAATTTGGGTCATGACGCAAAGCGAAGTGGCCCAATTCTTCAAACAAAATACTCGACAATAAAAAATGTTTTTTTTCTATTTTGCAGTTTCAAAATTTAGGGTACTACCAAAGACTTTTAATAACTTCGTTAGACTCCGCGTGCAAACGTTTGTTGTGAAGCAGAAACTTAAAGTAGTGGGGTAAGGGGAATGGACCCCAGCTTGTAATGCGGGTGGTGTAAACTACGCATGTATACAAAAGTGACAGCTACTACAGTGTGTTCAAAAAAATTACTAACTCGGAGTAGTTTCCGAACTAAGAAACGTATGTCAATTTAAAAATATTTAATTAAACGTCAGTTCGACATGAGATATTGTCAAAAATGTTATCTAAAGAAATCAAAGTCTTTCTTCCTGAATCTTATTTTAGAAATGGAAACAAATTAGAAAACGGCGAATGTCAATATACTGTATTCTTCTTTATTGTAACCATGGATACGTATCAAAAATACATTGGAAAATAATGGGTCGATTCTGTTCACATCTATAAGTCTTACAGATCTGTAAATCTGTAAAAACCTGACAAAAACACATCTATTTTTGTTGATTAATATAAAATTATATATAAGAGTGCAGAATTCGTTGCGATTTTGTCCACTATTTACAAATTTACAGATCTGTAAGATTTACAGATGTGAACAGAATCGCCCCATAAGTCTTGTCAAAGTTAACTATGTGATTAAAGTTAACAGTGATTGGCCCAGTTGCATAAAGCATTGTTAACTTTAATCACGTTGTTAACTTTGACAAAACTTCTTTTCCAATGTATTTTAGATACGTATCCATGGTTACAATGTGTAGTTAAACACATGATCAGCTAACAACGTTTTATGCAACTGGCCCTTAGAGTAAATGTATAACATAGAAATTAAAGGCATTAAAAACTCGAATATTTTAAAAACTAATAACTTTTTTAGCCTCTATCATACAGTTTTAAGGTGTCGTTATATTATAAATGATCCTTGTTTTAATTTGTTACTATCGTGTAAGAACCCATTGAGCTAATATTTTCTCTTCCCGTTTTTCCAAGTTTTTCGCGCGAGGGAAAAGATCCGATGAAACATTAGAATGAAAATAAACGAGTGTAATTTTTATTGTCATTTATTTTGGTTACAATTTTATTATATCTGTTTGGATATTGTAATCATCATTAATATTAAGCTGATACGCGAACACCGCCCGAAAAGAACTATTTAATATTCCCGGACACAATGAATCAGAATTACAATATTTATTATCCTTTGCGACATTTGGACACCCCTCACAGCAAACTAGATCTTAAAAATTCAGGAGGAGAGCGTCTAATGAATGATAGGCGATTCATTTTACTTTATTAGTTTGTTGTCGTATCTGATAGAGCGTAAGTCAAAAATATCACACCATGAGTTATAAACAATATATGTAGGTAGTTTTGTACTGTAAAACGATGATTAAAAAATGAAGTGCCTTGGCGCTGGTTGCCCCGAAAACACTAAATGGTAGCCGGTCATAACGTACTGACATCTGTCAATCAGATTTTTTTTAATATAGTACATGTTTCCATGGTTATATAGCACAGCTAGCTGGTTTATGAAATTTAATTTCTTTATAATTTTTACCTTCCGTCACCTTTAGGTAAGGAAGGTATTGTCTTTGGTCAAAAAATTCGGTGGTGAGTTTTTGATGAATAAGCACGTTTTGAGGTCCCTAGAATACGATTTTACTATTTTTAGGATGATGTCTGTATGTGTGTGTGTATGTATGTATGTATGTGTGTGTGTGTGTGTCTGTGTGTGACAAAATTTTCTAATGCGATAACTCTAATACTACAATTCCAAAAATTATAATTCTTTCGTATTCCTCTTCGCTACATCCATGTGAAGAGCTGATTAGATTTTGTTTATAATTGGTCAACCGGAAGTACCTTCATTTGAAGATTTTAACAGTTTTTCTTGAAAAAACGGTGTTAAATATCATTTTTTTCACATTTAATGTTATTATAAATATTAAAGAATTATTTATTCTCTGTACGATTTTAATGCATTTTATACTTCATATTAAATGGACATAAAGTTAAAAAATTATAAAGAAATTAAATATCATATATATTAGTCAGCTTTGCTATAACTCTGGAAACAGCTGCTACATTAAGAAAATTCTGATTGAAAGGTGTCAGTGTCAAGTGCAGTTGACAGTATGTTTATGTGATAATTTTACTGGAAATATATGATCTTTTGTTAGAAACTTTATGTATGGAATTTGTATAAAATACATACAACTGCCTTAAGGTAATGTACAAGAAATATAATCTTTAGCAAGGAACTTTCTGTATGACATTTATACAAAATACATAGAACTGACGGAAGGTGATGTGCTGGCCACATAACATTTTTTAACTCTATATCCATTGAATAGGAAGTATAAAATGTAATCAAATCGTATAGAGAATAAAATACTCTTTAATATTTATAATCACATTAAATATGAAAAAATCTGATGTGGCCAATACATGACCTCCCGTCAATTCCATGTTTGAAGCAATGAACCTTTAAGTAAAGTATCACTTCCGGGTGATCGTTTGTAAACAAAATCTAATTTGTTGTTCCAATAAATAGAAAAGTCTGTAATACCAAATTTTAGATTATATTTTATTATATTTTTCGTCGAAAATCTGTTAAGAGCTGCAAATTAAGTACCACTTCCGGTTTATCATATAGGTATAGTCAAAATATAATGTTGTTTCAAATTATACACGAGTTTTAAATACCAAATGTGAGAAGTTTTTAATCATGTTTTAACATATTTTTTCAAGAAAATCTGTTTATAGCTTCCTGTAAAGTAATACTTCCGGTTTATCAATTATAGAAAACATCTAGTATGTTGTTTTCATTAATATAAAAGTCTGAAAAGTTTTGGATTGTATGAAGTTATTATTCACGAAAATCTGTTCAGAGCTTCAAATAAAGTATCTCTTCCGGTTTATCAATTTTAGCCAAAACCTAATATGTAGCTTCCCTTTATATAAAAGTTTTAAATACTAAATTTGACAAGTCTTGGAGTATACCATAATATATTTTTCACGAAAATCTGTTCAGAGCTTCAAGTAAAGTATCAATTTTGGTTTATTAATTTTAGCCAAAATCTAATATGTTATTTCTCTTGATATAAAAGTCTTAAATACTAAAATTGAAAACTTTTGGATTATATTTTAATACAGTTTTTCATTAAAATCTGTTATGGATTTCATGTAATGTATCACTTCCGGTCATCCAATTTTACTCAAAATCTAATCAACTCTTTATATGACTGCAGAAAGCTTAAATACGGAAAATAGAAATATTTGGAAGTTTGTGATAAGAGTTATCGTGGACAAAAAAAATCGTCACACACACACACACACACACACACACACACACACATACACATACACACACATACAGACATCATCGTAAAAATAGTAAAGTCGTATTCTAGGGACCCTACAACCAAAGACAATACGTTCCTTACCTAAAGGTGACGGAAGGTAAAAAGGCTGGTAATACCAAAACGAACAACTGCGTCTCATTGAGGATAATGGAACCCTATCAGTGCTGTTTATAGGAACAACCCCTTACGTCAATGTTTCAATAAGAAAATTATTTCCTTTTTTTATGAAGAGACAAGTTCAAACTTATTATTTTACAATTTAATGCAAATAAAAATAAACTGGAGTTATCTTTTTGAAATACTTTCAATTTGATGTTACTTTTTCTCTATCTTTTGTAAATTTCGCACTTATCATTTCTTGCAGACTTCAAGATTTATTTATTTAAACTCGTTTGACATATCTTGTCAGTGTGCGATTTGATATTTGATTCTGCTTTAAATAAATAAGACATAAATCAAAGCTTGAGCTAAATGTAGCATAGCTTTGGCTTCGGCGATATTTCAGGCTGTTTTTCTCTTGACAAGTGTCGTCTCTTTCGCTCCCCATAAGGGTAAGTACCCCGGATAAACGTCACACCGCGTGTCATTCAACCAGCAATACATATACTTAATGTGCCGGCAAATATAGATGATGATGACGATATAGACATAAATATATTACGGGGAAGACTATGTATTTGGAAATTATAGATTCGAATGGCGAATAAACTTATATAAATGTATAATTACTCCCACTATATATTTTGTTGTACTTGTAATTCTATTTTGATGCAACTGTAACTTCATATTAATTCTTAAAATGAATAAATTTTTTACCTCTCGCTAAGATAGGTATTGTATTCATGCTAAAAATCGCATATCCAGATTTTAGTAAATAAGCACGTTTTAAGGTCCCTTGAATCCGATTATACCATTTTTACGATGATGTCCGTATGTGTTTGTGGATGTGTGGATGTTGGATTCACGATTTCTCAAATACTATAAGACTTAAGACATTTTTAACTACGGATTCCTCAATCTAACAATAATGGGAAGAGTTGATTAAGTTTTGGTAACAATTGGACAACCGGAAGTAGTAGTTACAAGAAAAAAATTATCCAAAAATTATTTATCGAAAATTTATGTAAATACTTATATTAAAGAACGTTAAATTCTTTATTCGATAAATATAAATTCATGATTATATCTTCTATAGATTTAGAGATAAAGAAATGCATATAAAATAAATTGATGTAAAAAATCTCAGATCAAACTACTACAATGCAAGAAATTCAAATGTTTGTAATTGACACATAAATGTCACTGTCAAAAATATTTGTATGCCACTGTCAAAAATATTTGTACATTATTTTGAAGATTATGAAAATAAAAAAAAATCAACAACGCAAAAGAATATACGTAAAAAAGAATATAAAAGGAATTTGCGAAAAAATGACGAATATGAAGAAAAAGAAAAGAAAAGTAAAAAAAGAAAATTTCAGGATATTGAATATAAAGAAAATGTATGTATTGTACATAATTTATATTAAAATATCCCATAGATTTTGCAAATATATGTGAGAATTATTTTGTGGTGAGACATGAATATATGTATTTGTATTTAAAAATATTTTTCGTTTTATGCGTACAACCAGGTAAAATATCTGGCGAGAGGTTATGTACTGGCTACATCAGATTTTTTGTTATGAGATTGTATAATACTAAATGTTTTTTGTGTACATACATGAACTTTTTCATATTTGCTACATTTTTTTCTAAATAAAAATTACTTTGTCTAATATTTTATTTTTATTTACATGATCCCAGAAAATAATAAAAGTAAAAAGTATAAAAAATATACAGTATTTATTTGCATAAATAAATTTCATGGGGTATAATACACCCCACCTGACTAATAATATACTAAAAATGAACAAGCAGGAAACGCACGTCATCAATAAATATTACTAGATAATGACGTCACTTATTACTACGTTTACATGAAGTACTAATTTCTACAATGCGTGTTGCATAACTTACCGTATACAATATATGCAGATGAATTATCGTGTAATACTTATTAAAACAAACCAATAATTCTCAAGGCCTCGTTTAGGTCGTCTTAAAAATTAATAATAGATGGAGTCTAAGGTTAAATATAGCTAAAACTATTATAATTACCCCTTAACCTTAAAATTAATTTTAATAAAAACTAAATACGTATTTCGAGAACTAAGTTCTCATTAGTAGTACACCAAAGGAAAATTAAACAGAGTAATCTTGACTACTCTGTTTAACTTTCCTTTGATGTACTACTGAAGATGAGAACTTAGTTCTCGAAATACGTATTTAGTTTTTATTAAAATTAATTTTAAGGTTAAGGGGTACTTATAATAGTATTAGTTAGGTCGTCTTAGCTCTAACCAAATCAATGCGCCCCAAAAATTATAATAAAATGACAAAATTGTGCGTCCCCAAAATCTGAGCGCCCTAGGCTGTAGCCTAGTCAGCTTATCCGGTAATTGGGCACTGCAGTAATTCTGTAGCACCAAACACAACTCACAAATACTTAACTCAGAAGAAACTCTTGTAATTAGTACAATAGGTAGATAAACTAGAACGATATATTATATTGATATATTTTATTGACAGCAAATTGACAGTTCTATACTCTGTTCCATTTAAGCCATTCAGTAGATGGAGCTGGCAACAGCGCAAACTTGAAGTAGCCGAAATTACATTGGGTAAACTTGTCTCTTGTCTCCAATTTCAGTCACTCAGAGAGGTCAAAACTATTCCCTATGCTCTGCAATACTGAATGGCTTAAATGGAACTAGGTATATATATATTTTTTACAAAACAATAACTTTGATATTTACTATTATTTATATTAATTCAAGTTACTCGTGCTTGGATGAAATGAGCTGACAATCATTGACAATCATGTGACAGGGACAGGATTGATATTTGATCGATTTTTAATTCAATGAAAACATGGACATTCATTAATATATACCTACGTTTCTTAATACTAGTATTTTTTATTTTTTCTTTTTTAAAGAATAAATAACACCCAATAATTTCTGCAAGCTATATTTCGTTTTATAAGGTTTTTTTCAGGTTGATGACGTGCGTCTTCTGCTTATTCATTTTTAGTATATCTGAATTTTCACCTGACTAACGCCGTGTTAAAGCATTAAAAAACTCGAATATTTTAAAATCTAATAACTTTTTTTAAACTTTGTTCCCATTATATAGTTTTAAGATATAGTTTTAATATAAATTATCCATGTTTTAATTTATTACTATGTTAGGGGAGAGGATCCTGTTATTAATAATAATTAATAAAATTTATGAGTGCTTTTTCTTTTTGAATAAATATTTCTGAATGAGTTTGGTTTGTTTCCAGTAATGTGGTAAATAAAAACAACCCATTCATTTTTATAATCCCAGAACTAACACGATTGCTTCTCTCACATTGGGGGTGAGATGCCCTTTTTTCCATTCTCCCGCACGCCCTCGTACAAGCTCAATCTAAACTTTTAAGCATTCCGTTATGTTCCTGGGAATTGAGTTTCTTAAAAAAGCTCGGTAATATCTGACGAAAATTAATATTCAGTGCCTCGAAATTTTTTTTGGAAAACGCATTTTCTTGCTGTGGATTAATTTGTATTTGTTTATGTTAAATTATAATTAAAAGTGAAATTTAATTAATATATTCGCGTCGGTTTGTGGATTCAATGTTTTGTTTGCGTTTTCTTTTTTTAGACGAATTTTTATATAATTTCAAAGGGTAATATCATATAATAAACTCCGCTTCAAAATATTTAATATATTTTTTCTGTTAAGTATTTACGCTTTCATCAAAATAATTTTACTTCAATTTGCACTGTTTTGTAAATCTGTTAATTATTTTACATAGTCCGCATTTACATTTTATAGAGAGAGCGTGTTCACATTGTTTAATATTTTCATTTAAATATGTTTAATAATTTTAATATGGTTGTTGTGTATTTTCAGTAACAATTTATTTTTTGTTATTTCGTTACAGTTTTTATACATATTTTGACAGCGGCTCTGTTTCTCTATGTGTATGTCATGTTTTATACAGGGTATTGAGTCAAACACCAGAACATAGGGTGTCAACATGTATTATTAGACTTTCGCAATTTCCTGCTTCCCAAAGTGTTTTAGGTAAAAAAAGTTTCAAATAGTAGAGCATAAAATTCTACATCTAAATCAATAAGCAAAATTAATTTTTCTTGCTTGTAAGAGCAGATATTAGCAATGAAAATATCGAAAATCACTTGCAAAATAGCAATAGCCATGGAATGGGGTCCGGTACTAAAAAAAAAAGTTGCATATATTTTGTAATATTATGAAAATATGACTAATTTTATGTGATATTGTACCAAAATATTTTTAATATAAAACTTTTCATTCATAATTTTAATAAAAACAATTAGCAATATAACGATATGACGTCACAACTATATTTTTGTATCAGTGTACCAAGCGAAAATAATATAATTTCATATTATTTATAACTTGTGAAAATAAAATCCATATATTCATATGTAGTTCTAATATACATGAAAATGTATGAAACATTTTTCATTTTTATTAAAATAAAACATATTTATTTAAAATCTTTATACCAATAGATTTTTCCTTTGACAAGGTACAACTATAGTTTTCTGAAAATGGCAGCTGTCACTAGTTAACCCTGCTTAACATCAATTTTTGGCAGAATTAATGACAAAATGACATTGACAGATATAAACAACCTTAGTCAGTAGGCGAAGTAAAATTGCAGATATGACGTCACACAAAATTAATTAAATTTTTAAAAATTATATAGCAAAAACTATACACATTTGGAAAGTGTAACAAACGCTAAAATTCATCATTTTATTAAATCTTTCAGTAAAATAAATAAATTAAAAAATGAGTACCGGATCCCATTGAGACAATTTTTTTTACAAGTATCTAACGGTTTGTTTGTCAAATTAGGATAATTTATTTTTGTTAGATTAAATCAAATTTCTATTTAAATGAACAATTAATTATTTATTAATTTAAATTTATAATTGTTTATTTGAAAATAAATTTTAAATAATATTAATAATAAACTAACTTAATTTGACATATAAAATTTTATGCTATTTTGCAAGTGATTTTCGACATTTTCATAGCTAATTTCTGCTCTTACAAAGCAAGAAAAATAAATTTTTTCTTCAATCGTATTATAATATGCATATTATGCTACTGTACACACGCTGTAGAAGATATTCATTGTCTTACTAGTACAAAAATGTTGTTATTGTTGTACTAGTAAAAAATGTTAGTTTCTTAGTTCACCGCTGGCGGCGGCAGTAGCCACAGCAACACAGATCATATTGAAAATTGTTATTTGACAGTTGAATCGTTTGTGTTTTGTAGTGTACACAGCCAGCTTTGACTAAAACTGCAAATTTTACAAATAAAAAATTCCAAAAAATGTCAAAAACTTATTTGAAACACTTGAAGAAAAAATAGTATATGTCATTCGGAGTAGAACGCCCTTTTTGTGTTTTACCCAGCTTGCCAGGCCTCGGCTAGCGCCTCGGCCGCAATAGCTGGGTTCAACACAAAAAGACCGCTTTATACTCCTAATAACATAATATACTATTGCTTACTTATTCAGATTTAGAATTTTATTATCTTTTATTTGAAGCTTTTTTTACTTAAAATTATTACGGAAGCAGGAAATTACGAAAGTCTGATTTACTTGTTAAAAGCCTATGTTTCGGTGTTCAAGTCACCACCCTGTTATGTAATATACAGGGCGTTCATTTTAAATGGGCCACCATTGCTATCTCGAGAACTATAAGATCTACAAAGACGGTTAAATGGACAAACAATTTCTATTTCACAAGACAAATTTAAAGAAAAGAAAAATTATTTTTTTCGACCAGTGGTTCTCACAATACAAGACCTAACTTTTTTATTTTAAATGAGAAAATATTTTTTTTACTTGCTCATTCGTTAGAGAATTTAATTCTGAATTCAGTGATATAATATTTTTATACCCTTACTTAACGATAAAATGTAAAGTTTTATACAAATTTGATTTAAATATGGCTATAATAAGAGTGCCACTATTGGGGAAAACGAATACATATTATGTTAATTACATAGAATTAGAGTGCCCTGACCGAAAGAAATGAATGTTTTGTTCTTGTAATTGATCATAAATGTCAACGCAAAGAAAATATTTACGTATTTCTTCCATGGCATTCTAATTCTATGTAAAAAAATCTGATGTGGCCAGCACATTACCTTCCGTCAGTTCTATGTATTTTGTTCAAATTTCATACGGAAAGTTCCTTCCTAAATTAAATATTCTATTTCTTGTACATTACCTTCTGGCAGTTGCATGTATTTTATGCAAATTTCATACAGAAAATTATTATTTTATGACGTTTTCTATATACAGTCTATCTGCAGAAATAAAAGATTTATTATTATTATTTCTTGTACATTACCTTAAAGCAGTTGTATGTATTTTATACAAATTCCATACAGAAAGCAAAAGATCCTATACCTATTTCCAGTAAAATTATAAGACAAACACACTATGTCAATTTCACTTGACACTGACAACTTTCAATCAAAATTTTCTTAATATAGTAGCTGTTTCCACAGCTATGGCTACTTTATGAAATTTAATTTCTTTATAATTTTTTAACTCTATATCCATTTAATATTAGGTATAAAATGCAATCAAATTGTATAGAAAATAAAATATTCTTTAATATTTATAATAACATTAAATGTGAAAAAATGATATTTAACATAGTTTTTTCAAGAAAAACTGTTAAAATCTTCAAATGAGGGTACTTCCGGTTGTCCAATTCTAACCAAAATCTAATCAGCTCTTCGCATGGATGTAACGAAGAGAAATACAAAAGAATTATAATTTTTAGAATTGTAGTATGGAAGTTATCGTAGACGAAAATTTTGTTACACACACACACACACACACACACACACACACGGACACACATACATACATACATACATACATACATACCCACACACACACACACATACAGACATCATCGTAAAAATAGTAAAATCGTATTCTAGGGACCCTAAAACGTGCTTATTCATCAAAAACTCACCACCGAATTTTTTGACCAAAGACAATACCGTCCTTACCTAAAGGTGACGGAAGGTAAAAAATTAACACGTATTCGTTTTTTCCATTTATGACACTCTTATTATAGCCACATTTTAATCAAATTATTATAAAACTTTATATGCATTTTTCTCAAAAAAATCGTTATGTAAGGGAATAAAAATATTATATCACTGAATTCGGAATTAAATTGTCTAACGAATGAGCAAATAAAATATACATGTTCTCATTTAAAATTTAACAGTTAGGTCTCGTATTTTTAGAACTACTGGTCCAAAAAATAAGTTTTGTTTTATATAGATTTGTCGTGTGAAATAGAAATTGTTTGCCCATTTAACCGTGTTTGTAGCTCTTATAGTTCTCGAGATAGCAATGGTGGCCCATTTAAAATGAACATCCTGTATAATCCTACATTTCCTAAATGCTACGCCCGGAAATTATGCCACCCTAAAGTTCTAAAGTTATCCCCGCCACTAGCCACGTAGAGTTCAAACAGTCTAATCCCACAAGTGCTAAACTTGGAGTTACAGAATCAGATTGAAAAGTTTTCTCAGTATACAGAGTGTTCTATAACTTCGGGTACAAACTTTAAGGGAGTATAGTACTGACCGAAGTGAGTAAAAAGCTTTCTATGCACCTTTTTCTCAATTATTTGACGAAATTAAATGGTAGACGTGAAAACAAAGTATGAAAGTGTGTTTTCCTTTTAACAACCATAGGTAAACAACTCAAAATATTAAATTTCATCCCTCGTAATTAAAAATTTATAATCGCTTGGCAGAAATTAAAATTCTGCCTCGAATATTAAATGAAAAATAACCCGAAACCGACAAAATGATAAGAAGTATAAGAAAATTTTAATTACTCCCCCTCTGCACGGCACTGTCTCTTATCGGAAACTAATCTCTCGCGCTTCTTACACACTTTCAATTATTTATAGTTATTTTAGCCGTGGCCAACCGAGATGAAAAATAAACTAAGATGGAAGGCGCTCCGAGATCGTCGCTAATTTTTAATTTCTGGCCTTGCTTAATTACATCTTGAAATTTATTACCCCTCTGTGATAAGGGTGGTGAAAAATGTCCCCACTTCCCGCCCCGGACCGACGCCACTGATGAGATGTGCATACACTGATACGGGGAATTTTTAATGTGATTAAAATGATATTTTGTAATCAATTTTTTCTTCGGGCTTTTTAATTTTACTGTAGTGGTAGCACAGCACAAGCACCCCAATTTCTATCACTGTAATTAAGGGTGGGGGGTGATTTATTTATTTTATTAAGAGCCAAGAAAATTCATTTTAGAATCAATTAATTTTTTTACATAATTTTATACATTACAACATCTTAAATTCAAATTTAAATGCTTTCGGTTCCAAAACACTGCCTAAAGTTTGGTTAAGTTTTTTAACTTGTGTAAGGATGTACAAAACCTATAGTTATTAACGTCATAAAGCCGATATGAAGCAAATAACAGATGAGGTTGAATATTGTAAAATCGAGGCGATAGCCGAGATTTAACAATCAACCGTGTCTGTTATTTGTATATCAGCCGTGTGACGTTCAATATTTTTCATAATGACAAAATATCTTATGAAAATTCTATTTTATGTGACATATTGACAGGTGACAGCTCTTCATGACACACTTCATGATGCTGCAATTTTTTTAGAAACACTTGATTTTTAATAATTGTACTGTTATAACAAAAAATAACGGCCGTGGCTGATTTGATGCATATATTGGTTGAGCATAGAGCACTGTTATAGTTATTAACGTCATAAGGCTGATATGAAACAAATAACAGACGCGGTTTTATTTACAATCAACGGAGTCAGTTATTTGCATATCAGCCGTGTGACGTTCAGTATTTTTCATAATAATATCAATATATCTTCTGAAAATTCTATTTTCTATGGCATATTGACAGGTGACAGCTCTTCATGACAATTTCATGATGTTGCGATTTTTTTTAGGAACACATGATTTTTAATAATTGTACTGTTATAAAAAATAACGGCCGTGGCTGTTTTGACGCATATATTGATTGAGCATACAGTACTGTTAAAGCACATTTAACAGTATGGTATTATGAAAAAGCACATTTAACAGTATGGTATTATGAAAAAATTTAAATATGTTTATGTAAGCAATCACTATGTTTATAAAAATAGTTATATTTTATTTGATAATTATGACGTAAATATTCCATTCATCTTATAAAATAAAAATCTGATGTGGCCAACACCAAACCTCCCGCTATTTAATTTTTATTAATTTAAATATACATACATACTTACATATTTAGTTATTGCGGAAACTGTATTAAGATCTATTCCATATAACTATGGTTCTATTTACTATTTTATTTTTAAAACGTTAATATTATTAATTTGAAATGATTAGTTCTTTGACAGTGGCATTTATCTGTCAGTTACATACATTTGAGATATGAACTGTATAACCAAGGAGTTTTGCTTGTTTAAAGCGTAAGCTCCGGGATTATAATTATAGATATTTTATAAATTTATTCATAAAATTTAATAATCTTTAATTTTTATAAGTAAAAAGTAACATTTGAAGGTATTTTTCGAAGATAATCTATTTTGAGTTTCAAATAAAGTGCCATTTCCGGTTATCTGACATACACCAAAATCTAATGGTCTCTTCCCATATTAAAATAAGGTAGAAGGTACCGACCGACGCCAAATATTTTCAATTTTAAATGGCACAAAATTGACCCCTGTGGTGCACTCTCCACGCCAGCAATGAGTGTCCGCGAGGTGACGTCTGGTAAACGCCCGCACGGTACAAATATGTCATCATCATACCGATATTATTGGCACACCCAGCAATGGGTAATATGCCGTGATGATATATTTATTTATTTATTTTTAGAAGGTACAAGGTTTCAAAATTTTCTGAATGATAGTATTTGAGTTAGAGTAAAGAATTCACACGCACGTACACACACACACACACACACACACACACACACACACACACACACATATATATATATATATATATATATATATATATATATATATATATATATATATATACAGTCATCATCGTGATAATGTTAAAATCGGATTCTAGGGACCTTAAAACGTTGTCATTTATCAAAATATCGATATGCGATTTTTAGCACGATCCCTATACCTCCCTTGCCAAGGGTAGCGGGAGGTAAAAATGCGTTCCTTTAGTGATGACGGTACCGTTTGTTATCCAACGAGTTACAGAATCCCACCGAATAGTGTTGCAGTCGTAGAAAAAGTATAGTATGTGCCCTATAAACTCTTGAGATATTAGTTTACATAATAATGAACTATTAATGAAACATATGCTGATATAGTTATTTGTATACCAAGTGCTGAAAGTATGTATACTATTTTATTCACAATAATTCTCTTTTTAAATCAATAATTTTCAAAATAAATAAATCAGTTATATTTTTAAAAGCTCTATTAAAATTTGTTTAGCCTATTTTATTATAGGGATCTATGACAATATTGCTAGGCAACCCCTACATAAACATTTCCAAACCGTGGGGTGGAAGTGAACTCTGTTAGTTCCAACCCAAGAGATTGTCATTACAGTTAGGAATGACGTAATTTCCAACCACTAAAAGTTTCGGAATCGACATATTACTATAATGATTGTGAATAATTTGTATTTTCAGAGTAGGTGTAGAAAAAAATATAAACATTTTTGGCCAGACTATGTGTATGCTTTTACAGACACTATAAGATCGTTTCTTTTTCCATTTTTTTCATGATATTAATATTGCAAGATGAAAGAGTGGTTTGGAAATTTAAAGTGGTGGTTAAGCATTAATGAAAGAAGATTTAATTATACAGTATGATCGATAAATATCGCCTTCCTGCTCTCTTCCTCCATTAAAATTAAAATCGTTAAAAGGCAATAATTCGGCGCCTTAATTTCCGATGGTGTCTCCCTCGTCGCTAACTACATCGTTCTTATTAACGATCGAAGACGTCGTTGGAATCAAATACCTCACCGTCCTCTATCTTGTCTGCCTTGGAAAAAAACAAAATTTACGATATTAAAGAATTTTTCCAACTGATAACAACTATGGCCGCCGCTAACTCGACCGAACCGTAATTGCGTTTTGAATTCGCGCGGGAAAAAAGTTTTTCCCGATCCGGTATTTTTAATTAGTCTTATCGGTGACTCGGCGCGCTTAAATTTAAAATTATGGTTTCCGCTTTGAATGTTGGCAAGACTTTATCAAAGAAATGGCGAAATGGGATTTTGCCGGCCACTCTACCACCCTACTAGAAAGAGATGGATAGATTTTACCCCCTCCCCTTATACTAATACATTTATCCTGAATTAATACCAACTCATTTACTCTAACCGTAAAATTCACCAGATATAAATTTTTGATTAATTCTAAAACTCTTTCGAACATACCTTAGATATGAAGTAGCAGAATACAGTTTTCTCAGGCGATCTCCCATCTAAGTATTATCCGAGCTCATCTTTGCTGGGCTGAATAAACAGAAATTTCCAATAATCTTGTGATTTGGACGGCCTTAGTTCATTTGCGACCGATGTCTAATTTGAAATTTACAAGTATACAAGTACTGAAATAAAAAATAAAAATCTGATGTGGCCAGCACATTATCTTCCCTCAGTTCTATGTATATTTTATAAATGTCATACAGAAAGTTCCTTGCAAAATATGCTCTTTCTTGTATATTACCTTAAGGCAGTTGTATGTATTTTATACAAATCCCATACAGAAAGTTTCTAGCAAAAGATCCTATATTTCCAGTAAAATTGTAACACAAATATACTGTCAACTGCACCTGACACCGACACCTTTCAATCAGAATTTTCTTAATATAGCAGCTGTTATATCATAGCTGGCTAATATATGATATTTAATTTCTTTATATTTTTTTAACTCTATATCCATTTAATATGAAGTATAAAATGCATTCAAATCGTATAGAGAATAAAATAATATATAAAATTCTTCAATATTTATAATAACATTAAATGTGAAAAAATAATATTTAACATAGTTTTTTCAAGAAAAACTGTTAAAATCTTCAAATGAGGGTACTTCCGGTTGAACAATTATAACCAAAATCCAATCAGCTCTTCATATGGATGTAACGAAGAGGAATACGAAAGAATTATAACTTTTGGAATTGTAGTACTAGAGTTTTGTTACATACAGGCACGCACACATATACATACAGACACGCATACGTACGCACAAACACGCGCGCACACACACACTAATAGACGCACTCACCCACATACAGACATCATCTTAAAAATCGTAAAGTCGTATTCTAGGGACCCTAAAACCTGCTTATTCATCAAGAACTCACCACCGAATTTTTTGACCAAAGACAATACCTTCCTTACGTAAAGGTGACGGAAGGCAAAAATCAAGGAGATTTTGAAAAACGAAGGTCACATTAGAATTATTGGCGATAAGAAAATCAGATAGGCTGTGGAAAACAAAATTTGCAATATCATTTAAAACAATTAATTGTCATTTGGCCGACGCCAAAAATTACATCGATTTTAAATTGACCCCTGTGGTGCACTCTCCACGCCAGCAATGAGTGCCCGTGAGGTGACAAATATGTCATCATCATTACCGATATTTGCGTACAAAGCAGATTGGCACACCTAGCAATGGGTAATATGCCGTGATGATATATTTATTTATTTATTTTATTTTTAATTTAAGTGGAGTGTACTCTCCACGCCTGAGCGATTGTTAGTAGACGTCCATACGGTACGAATATCTCATCATCATTACGGATATCTGCGAATCATGGAGATTGCCACACCCAGAAATGGGTAATATGCCCTGATGATATTTTCATTTAGTTAATCAATTGTTTAATCTATCACTTTGAGAGGAGAAAGTATATTATTGTTTTTGGCGAAAAAATATATAACAGTAATAAAACACCCGCCATATCCATCTACGAGTAATTTGACAATGTACTAACTATTTTGACTATTTTTGGACTTTTGTTGGAAGAAGAAAGTGATGCTGTAATAGTGAAATTCATGATTATTTTCAAAGTATTCCAAAAGAAAATTGGTTAGGAGGTTTTAAGAAATGGAAGAAATAATGGTGACGTGTATTATCAGGGCCGCCCCGTGCGGGTGGGCAGGTTGTGCCCCGCACAAAGGCGCCTGACTTTGAGGGGCGCCGTTTAAAGATAGTAAAGTAAATAATAGCAAATTTTTATAAAATGCTCTTATTCGTAAAGAAAAAATTACCATAGAAATATACAAATTAAAGGGATAGAAGTGAATTTTTTAAAATATATCTGCATTGAAACACTACTTAGAAGTAAAATAATTATCGTACCAATCGGTTCGTTATTATTCTATCATTGTTATATTGAAATAATAACTGTAAAAATGTTGATGACAACAAAGAATATATTGATTATAGTTCAATAATATTGATTACAAGAATGAATCCTAGAATCAATCCAATATTTAAATACCTACTAGCATTTATTTATTATTAAAAATTAAAAAAGGATAATTTTCTTTCTTGTTATATTGAAAATTAATTGTAAAATTATTGATTACAACAAAGGATTTTGATTATAACCTATTGATTATTGGGGTCTCGTGGCCGCGTGCCTGAGTGTCTGGTCGTGAATCTGGGGAACCGGGTTCGATCCCGACCGACGCCAAATATTTCGAATTTTAAATGGCACAAAATTGACCCCTGTGGTGCACTCTCCACGCCAGCAATTAGTGCCTGCTAACGCCCGCACGGTACAAATATGTCATCATCATTACCGATATCTGCGTACAAAGCAGATTGGCACACCCAGCAATGGGTAATATGCCATGATGATATATTTATTTTTATTTATTTGATTACAAGACAATTACATCAATATATTAAATCTAGCATTGTTGAAGAATAAAAATTATAGTTTAAACTTTAAAGCGTGTGGTAATCTGCAAATTTTACATCATTGCGGGGGCGCTAAAATATAACTTTGCACAAAGGCGTCTTATACCCACGGTGCGGCCCTGCTGTATTATTGTTACAAGGGACTATTTTGAACATATTTAAAATAAAATTTTAAAATTATAAAGCATGTGCCTTATTCTCAATAATTCTAGCGTGACCCTTATTTTGAACATATTTAAAATAAAATTTTAAAATTATAAAGCATGTGCCTTATTCTCAATAATTCTAGCGTGACCCTTGTATATTCCTGGGCACTAAGGCTTAAACAAAATGGATAAGAATATTAATCAAAGAAAAAGTGACAACAACTGTAGTTTTGGTAGTTGAATCATTTTAAAACATAAAATGGAATTTAGATTCCTTTGAATTCAAACGCTTCAATAATTAATGTTTGAAAAATAACATGTCAAAAATTGGCTAACCAGGATTTTTGTGCCTACAAATCAAATCGTGTTAAATTGACAACAGAAAATAAAGAGTCCATTTTTCCGTCGTTATCAGATATTGGCATTTGCTAGTAAATTGGTGTGAAATAACGAGCACACAAAAAGCTGTATAAATCATTTATTTATGACAATTCTGTCAAAGTGGCCACACAATCAATTTCCCAGTTTAATTATGAGTAATCCAGTGCGAAAAAACTTGTTAAAAAAACAATCAATACTGATTTCCCCACTCGGCAGTTGTCATCCCTCTCTGAAAACATCAACACTTTATTCCACGTGGTTATATTACAGTTGTCTGATAACAATTTGTATTAATGTATATTTATATACGCATATCAATGGCTCCCTGGATCACAATTTTAGCAAACCGAAATTTACCCAACTCCGCATGCATCTCTTTCTCTCTTGTATGATTGCGGAGGGTGTCTCTCTCCCTCGACATAAAGCTGCTTATTACAAGGCTGGAGTCTCTTTTACACGATTTTCGCGCAGTGGCTAACTTGACTCGCTTAATTTCTAATAATAACCGGCAGACACCTCTGCATTTTAAAGGCGCTCTAATTTGACTAGGTGCGCTGAGAACTCTAACAATGAAATAACCCGAAAGCTAATCTACTTGCAGGATAAAATATAGCCACATATGCACTTGTATCCGTATACGAAATGGTACAGCAATGCTTTCGTTAAGCTTACATGGTAGGAGTTAGAATTTAGTTGGGTGATCGCTAATAGCGTATGGAACAAAAGTTTTGAGAAAAAGTTAGTTGTCTTCATCAAATAATAGTTATTTGTATACCTAGGCATTAAAGTATAATTTTTTATTACGAATATGGAATTTATCCTAAGGCGATGGCTAAGGAGAATAAACCATATGAGTAATAAAAAAATCTGATGTGGCCAGCACATAACTTCTCGCCAGATATTTTACCTGGTTGTACGCATAAAACGAAAAATATTTTTAAATACAAATACATATATTCATGTCTCACTACAAAATAATTCTCACATATATTTGCAAAATCTATGGGATATTTTAATATAAATTATGTACAAAACATACATTTTCTTTATATTCAATATCCTGAAATTTTCTTTTTCTACTTTCATTTTCTTTTTCTTTATATTCGTCATTTTTCGCAAATTCCTTTTATATTCTTTTTTCCGTATATTCTTTTGCGTTATTGACTTTTTTTTATTTTCATAATCTTTATAATAATTTACAAATAATTTTGACAGTAACATTTATGTGTCAATTACAAACATTTGAATTTCTTGCCTTGAAGTAGTTTGATCTGAGAATTTTTACATCAAATTATTTTATATGCATTTCTTTATCTCTAAATCTATAGAAGATATAATAATGAATTTATATTTATCGAATAAAGAATTTAACGTTCTTTAATACTTATAAGTATTTACATAAATTTTCGATAAATAATATTTAGATGATTTTTTTCTTGTAACTACTACTTCCGGTTGTCCAATTGTTACCAAAACTTAATCAATTCTTCCCATTATTGTTAGATTGAGAAATCCGTACTTAAAAATGTCTCAAGTCTTATAGTATTTGAGAAATCGTGAATCCAACATCCACACACACATCCACACACACATACGGACATCATCGTAAAAATGTTATAATCGGATTGTAGGGACCTTAAAACGTGCTTATTCACTAAAATCTGGATATGCGATTTTTAGCATGAATACAATACCTCTCTTAGCGAGAGGTAAAAATACTTTAGTGTTGAGGTATACATTATATTTGTTCTGAAATCGTTAAATTATTGATTAAAAACATAAATAAATAAATGAGGGTTCCAAAAGGAAAAATGATTGGAATAGCAGTCTACTGATGAAATTATTTATTTCATGCCAACGTTTAGGCTAAGACATTAGCATTCATCAGAGCTCAGAGCAAGAAACTGTCTAATGATTACAAGTTTGTAGCAACCACCCATAAGGAACAATTGTGATACTGTGAATAAAATTGTAACAGAGTTGGTCGTCGTACAGAATAAAATCATAAATAAATACATGTAAAACAATTTGAACAGTCAATTGTTATAAAATAAATATAAACTGATGATAAAAAGTCAAAGAATATAAAATAAATGTTATACAAAAATAAGACACGTGTTACTGCTCTGATGGCCTTAAGTATAAATTCATACTTATATAATAATATATGCGTCAAAACAGCTACGGCCTTTCTTTTTATAAAAATCTGATGTGGCCAGCACATTACCTTCCGTCTGTTCTATGTATTTTGTATAAATGTCATACAGAAAGTTCCTTGCAAAAGATTCTATTACCTAAGGCAGTTGTATGTATTTTATATAAATTCTATACCGAAAGTTTCTAGCAAAAGATCCTATATTTCCAGTAAAATTATAACACAAACATACGGACAATTGCACTTGACACTGCCACCTGTCACTCAGAATTTTCTTAATATTGCAGAATAGCAGCTGTTTCCAGAGTTATAGCATAGCTGGCTATAATATATGATATTTAATTTCCTTATAATTTTTACCTTCCGTCACCTTTAGGTAAGGAATGTGTGTGTGTGTGTGTGTGTGTGTGTGTGTGTGTGTGTGTGTGTGTGTGGGTGTGTGTGTGTGTGTGTGTGTGGGTGTGTGTGTGTGTGTGTGTGTGCGCGCGCGTGTGTGCGTGTGTGCGTGTGTGCGTGTGTGCGTGCGTGCGTGCGTGCGTGCGTGCCTGCGTGTGTGTGTGTGTGTGAGTGTGAATGTGAGTGTGTGAGTGTGTGTGTGTGTGTGTGTGCGTGCGTGCGTGCGTGTGTGTGTAGAAATATTGAAAGGAACAATTCTTCTTTATTCAGCTATTTTTATCTTCTTCTGCTATTGATATTATTAACAGTTTAAAGATAATGCTATTACACATTTTCTAGTTTTGACCTTTCGGAAGTCCTTTTTTAATTCCTTTTCCTTCATTATTTACGGCATGTAACCTATTTCTCGTATCACCTCTTAAGTCTTAAGTCTTCCATCTTTCTGGTGGATATTACGCTCATCTCTTCATCTCCATCGCTAAGCAAGTGTGTGATTCGGCTGGCATCAGGTTCGGAAGCAGCACGTCTCATGCACTGCACTTTTCGCTCCCCTGGTTCTACTCGGTGCTCAGCCGACGACTATAACGCGAACGTGTTGTCAAGCTGTAGCGTTGTTGAGCACAACACTACACCGAAAGGTTAAATGCGTTGAAAATATTTAACTGAATGACATTGCCAGAGATACGTGGAAACACAGGGAAGTAGCTAACGGGTTTTTGCCAAGGGGCCCAAAATCAAAACTTTCAAACGTATGGAGCAGAAATTTCAGCAGTTTTATTAATTATTTTTACCTCCCGCTATCCTTGGTAAGGGAGGTATAGCGATCGTGCTAAAATCGCATATCGGGAATTTGGTAAATGTCCACGTTTTAAGGTCCCTAGAATCCAATTTTAACATTTTCACGATGTTGTATGTGTGTATGTGTAAATGTGTGGGTGCATGTGTGGATCTTGCACTCTTATACTATCAAATACTATATCAAGGATTAACTTAATCTTTTTTGACTCGGGCTGCAAATGGCGGGAGGTATTGTGTTGGCCACACCAGATTTTTATTTGTATTTTACTGGTGAAGGTTGTCATCCTGCAGCCTTTACAATGGACTTACGATTTATAATGGATTCAGGACTATTCGGATACAGCGGTCTAATTATTACATACCGAATCGAGAAATGCTCCATTACAGTCGAGCACTAACTTAGATGATCGAGGAGTACCTACCGAGGTCAGCTATTATCGATTATCGCTAGGCTGCAATAAGCATTCCCGCGAGGTTTGTACAGAGTGATCAAAAATGGCTTAAATGTGCCACTCCCTACAATTTTGACGTATGCCGCTTACTTAATATGACAGCATTACTATTTCCATGGGCGTATCTTTCGAATTCTGCAAGCTGTCATAAGAATAATCCGAAGAACCTTTATCTTTATTTTCAACTGAACGAAAATATGGTTCAAGGAGAAATATGTCATGCTCTTTTTTAAAAACCATAATGATGACAATTTTCACACAGCTATCCGAAACAAATATCAAATGAATCAACGTACGGCAATGATATTAATCAAATGTTATTCGCCTGTCATCATCTGTCATATGTGGAATATAGTTTTGATTAATTAATGAATATTGGAATATAATTTTGACATTATTTTGGAACAAAAGTGATCACGTGACCTTCAACCATTTTTGATCACTCTGTATATTATGTATTTTATTTACAATAAATTATTAGTCATTTAAGTAAGTCATTCATAATTGTAAATTTAAATTACCTGAAAATTAGGTTTGATATGTACAGACATCTGCGTAAATGCTTCAAAAACAAGATTAAATAATCGGTAGAGCAGTACTCAATAAGACGCCTGTGCGCCGTGAAACTGTCATTCGCTTGGCATTATTGGTCATATTTCAGCAATTAAGTTATGACAGTTTCCATATTCTTTTCGCATTTGTTTAAAAAGCCGAATCCACTAAGTGGATACTAGATAAAGATGGGTGTATATATCTATATCATTTCAGACTCGTTCTCATTGGTTGAAGTTCGTAACGTCAAACTAAATCATAAACCTAAAGTTTAGGCCTTGCAATGTTTAGCTTTATGATTTGGATTTAGAGACGTTAAATTCTGAAGTGTGTATGCAGTCATTACATAATATGCGGCCAAAGTCATAAAATCTAAAGTATAAACCTTAAATCTAAACCTAATTTTCATTTGTGAATGCACCTTAAGTCTTGTATTTTACTGTATGTTAGGTAACATGACAAAATTGATTAATTTTGGACATTTTTATAACCTACAATTTGTCAATATAACAATGACATTATAGCAGTTGGAAAGTGACATTTAAACGCAGCCAACTGGATTTTTTTTCAGGTAGCTGTAGCTGGAACTAAACATAGACTACGTTTATCTCGATAATTCAAGCGGCTTCAAGTATATTATGACTTGAAAAATCCTATTGGTTTATCTCAGCGGATTGAAAATAGGATTGAGTTTTTTTCAATCTTCTTTAAATTCGTATCGACTAAAAAAAGATAGTTAAATACTCGATTATGCAGGCAGACAGGGAGAGGTATATGATCTAATTTCATCCTGAATATATAACCCCAAAATCTAAAAGTTGTCATGTTGTTATTTGTCTTCTCTTTCAAAAACATTAAAAAAAACATTTATTTCTTCATCACTCCAATATTTCGCTTTTCGACAATTTTACTAAGCTTTATGTCGCGACCTTTATAAAATGAGGTAAAATGCAAACAACCAACAAATGATATGAATTTAGTAACACTGCAACATATTGCGGATGTGCGCATGCGTAGTTACATTATTTGAAGCTTCACTGTTTATTTCGACAGAAGTCAAGCCGCTTCGTAAGTCCAAGCCTGTTATTTTATAGGCTTGACTTGACATTTTCAAGCGGCTTCAAATATTAATCTTGATCGTTTACTTCGAAGATTGAAAAGGGATTTACTAAATTCAAGCGGCTTCAAACGTCGAGATAAACGTAGTCATTCACCCACTCTCCATCTGTTTTGAAAATTGGAAACGCACATATTACTAACAGATTATGAATAATAGTATATCAGAGGTACAGCCGATAGGTAATATAATAAGTAATTTCTTGAAATAAATTTTGAAATTTTTAAATCAGCTTATATGTGTTTGTCTACCTCTCGGATAAGTCATTTAAAATTTGATACTGCGTACAATTTTCTATAATAAATTTGTTAGGAAGATTTTTTCTAATCATAAATTAAAGACGTGTACAAACATAAAATTAAGTACTCAATATTTTCTTGAATTTTAATAATCATAGTAAATTAATATGTTGTTGGAGATGAATTCCAGATTCGTAGCTCTTCGTAGGATAACTGGTACGCCACTGTTCTCAGCTACTCGTCGTGGCACTAGAGCCTGAATCCTTCTGCTCTTTCTGTCACCACCATGCAGTGAGATTTTTCCATGCTCTGAATCCAAGTTGTACGACGTGTTTGTGAAACAAAATTACGAAAATTCATTTGGAAATGAGCGCCCGAGCGCAGCCCAGCCCGACTCTTGACAGGGGGACAGATGAGAGCACCCAAGCATTTAAACATTTTAAACTGTTGATAATGTACTCAACTTTTTATATACTGGACTACTCATTATCAAATTAACTTTTATTACTATAATTAAAAGTTCGGGTTAATAAATATATTTGTGCCAACAAAACTTTACTTTTAGCTTGACTCCAGTGAAATATTATCATGGTTGTGTGCGGATTAGACACAACTCTGGAAATGAGAGCAAGCATCAAATTATTTTGTATTTTTCTTACTCTTTATAACATCACGTCTTTTACCTATATTTTTAAATGGAAAAAAGTGGACAACGTGGTACAATAAATTTATCTTTTACCAGTTTGGAATTTATTTATTAAATTGAAAAACTTTATGTACCTACTTAATAACTTATTACTCAGACTTACAAATTACTCTTAAAATTTCGATACATACTTTTTACTTCCTTGTACAAAGTAAAGGAAGTATTGTAATCGCGAAAATTTTCGGTTTTCAGATTTCAACGGAAATATCCATTTTGACCATCCCTGAAACCATTTTGACTAATTTCGTTGTGACGTACGTATCTCGCCTAACTCAAAAACGGTAAGCCGTAGAAAGTTGAAATTTTGTATTTAGGATTGCTATAACATCTAGTTGTGCACCCCCCTTTTTGGTCATTACATAATTTCTAGAAGTCGAACTTTACTTGAAGCCTATAATAGATTTTAATGAAAATCTATTATAAAATATAATCCAAAACTTTTCAAATTTGGTATATTTTATGTCAATGGGAATAACATAGTAGATTTTATTAATTAATTCTAATCTGCATACTGCTTATCTAATGTTTATATTACTCAACTACAGTGCTGGGACTGTATCCCCTGGCGATCGCATGACGTAAAAATGACGGCATTCTAATATCTTGGTACAGCTTCTCGTATTGCTTGGCGATCATATGACGTCAATTTTACGTCATGGGATCGCAGGGTGATACGGCAGTCCCAGCGAGGAACTCTTGTTTTCAGTAACCCAATAAATATATTGAAATTTTTGTCAATAATCACCTTTTTAGGTCCCTATAGTCAGATAAATATCAATTAAGTACTTGTAAATTTGAATGCAAGTACTTTTTCAAGTACTTGGTTTCACGTACTTTAGAAACTAAAAAAGTACTTGTACTTTAAGTACATTTAGAAACATTATATACTTGGTACTTGTACTTTCCGGTACTTGGCCCAGCTCTGTTCAATACTTTCGTCACGATGGTTTAAGTGTGTGCTACATCGTCATAATAGTTCCCTTTCAGCTTCAATTTTATTATGGGGGAAAAAAATTAAATAGACATACGTCAACTAATCTTTCTCTTTCTAATACAAAATGTTGCTAAGTTACTGCTATAAAATGCTGTGTATACTTTCTTGGAACAAATGATCTTGAATAGTCATCTTTTGTGACTAATAGTATAATACAATTTTTGAAATTAATACTTTCCTATATATGTATCATCCTCTTACCACATTACGCCTGCTAAACATCATCAACGGTACCGATATGTCATCATTATATCATTCTCGAACAAATAGAGCTCAATCAGCGCCGGCCCGATAGGTGAGGCGGCGAGGCGACCGCCTCAGGCGCCGGATTGAAATAGGCGCCAAAACTACTTACTAAAAATATACAATTTTAATAAACAGCTGAAAAATTTCTTAATAATTTAATGCACTTATAACATTTATAAAATTATATTAAATATAATTACAACCGATTCTTCGTTTGCCACTAGCATTCTAACATCGTCTGTCTTTTTTTCTTCCTTGTACAAAGTAAAGGAAGTATTGTATTCGCGAAAAATTTCGGTTTCCAGATTTCAACGGAAATATCCATTTTGGCCATCCCTGAATCCATTCTGACTAATTTCGTCGTGACGTCTGTACGTACGTACGTACGTATCTCGCATAACTCAAAAACGGTAAGCCGTAGAAAGTTGAAATTTTGTATTTAGGACTTCTATAACATCTAGTTGTGCACCTCCCTTTTTGGTTATTACATAATTTCCAGAAAATGTACTTTATTTGAAGCCTATAATAGATTTTAATGAAAACTATATTAAAATATAATCCATAACTTTTCAAATTTAGTATATAAGACTTTTATATCAATTGGAATAACAGAATTTGGTTAAAACAGGCTAACCGGAAGTGATATATTACCTGAAGTTGTTAACAGTTTTTCTTGAATAAAATGGTTTCATTTTGATTTTAGAAATAAATGCGTCAAATAAGAGTTTTAGAGAATTAAATTCTGCGTCTAGCACATCAAGTATTATTAAATTAGCCCTTTGTATAAGCGAGATATGTAAATTTAAAACATATACTTTTTGGTTTTTGTAATGAAACTTGCTATGGATTAACACAAAAAAACACAAAAAAATAAAAAATAGATGTTAATGTCAAATTACGTCAAACACGTGCAATTTTATAATTGAGTCTATACTTCATCTTCATATTGGTCTTGCGTACAAGGAAGTCGTGTGGTGTCCACATCAGATTTTTATAGCGATACCTACGAAACGAAGTACAAGAGACAAAAATTGAAAAAGAATTTTTCAATTTTAAACAGTATACCTATTAATTCTTTGGATGATTTAAATTTTAAACAATTTACAGTTAATGTTATACGATGACGGTGAAGCCGATATATCTGCAATTGATCGCAATGAGGAACTAATAAATATTTGTCTAATTTTATCAAAGGTACTAAAAAAAAAAACAAAAGAAAAATTGAATTTTATTTGTAAATATGATTTTCAATGTAGGTACGATTATATTACCAAACGATGTGATAGCTTTAAGAATACTTTTAATGTTCCTGGTAACTAGTAGCAGCAAAAAGCTGAACATAGATTTTCGAAAGTGAAAATTATAAAGAATTATTTGCGAAAAAGAAACACAAGAACGACTAAATGATCTAGGCATAATTTCCATAGAAGCGATAGATAACAAAACTATAAAGATGTTATCAAGTTATTTATGGTAAAACAGCTCGAATAATTATTTCATAAATGTTTTTTACTTCCTTGTACAAAGTAAAGGAAGTATTGTATTCGCGAAAAATTTCGGTTTTCAGATTTCAACGGAAATATCCATTTTGACCATCCCTGAATCCATTCTGACTAATTTCGTCGTGACGTCTGTACGTACGTACGTACGTACGTATCTCGCATAACTCAAAAACGGTAAGCCGTAGAAAGTTGAAATTTTGTATTTAGGACTCCTATAACATCTAGTTGTGCACCTCCCTTTTTGGTCATTACATAATTTTCAGAAATGGTACTTTATTTGAAGCCTATAATAGATTTTAATGAAAACTATATTAAAATATAATCCAAAATTTTTCAAATTTGATATATAAGACTTTTATATCAATTGGAATAATTTTGGTTAAAACAGGTTTACCGGAAGTGATATATTACCTGAAGTTGTTAACAGTTTTTCTTGAATAAAATGGTTTCATTTTGATTTTAGAAATAAATGCTTCAAATAAGAGTTTTAGAGAATTAAATTCTGCGTCTAGCACATCAAGTATTATTAAATTAGCCCTTTGTTTAAGCGAGATATGTAAATTTAAAACTTATATAATTTTTGGTTTTTGTAATGAAGCTTGCTATGGATTAGGACAAAAAATAACAAAAAAATAAAAAAAATACATATTAATGTCAAATTACGACAAATACTTGCAATTTTATATTTGGGTCTATACTTCATATTGGTCTTGCGTACAAGGAAGTCGTGTGGTGTCCTTTTTCTGCATTCTTGATGTTCAATGACTTTTTATATTTGAATATTAAATATATTTTGAAATACATAAAAATTTCATCTTAATTAAGCTATAATTTTTCTCTAACCCGTTGCTATAATAATTTGAATATGGTATTTCAAAATATTGGTATGGGTCACATGGAAATAATAAGTAGATGAGGTTTTTTTTTGCTCAATACAATTTTTGTTCGTGCTTTTATTCTTAATCAATAACAATATGAGTTTTTTTTAAATTAAACGGCACCATTTTGAAACTTGCCTCAGGCGCCACAAGGCATCGGACCAGTCCTGAGCTAAATATAAATTACCCATGATGATATATATATCTGCCAAATTAACATCTCCAATTTATTTATTAGGTAAGCTTCGCTATTAATAACCCTATAATCCTTACATCCCTTACAAGTTATCAACACCCTATTACCCTTTCTCCATATATCTTGACCACTCTCCCTAGACTCTCTTGACCTCTCTTAGCCTGTAATCTCTCCTCTCTATGATATTCCGGCCGCACGATGGTTAATTTGCTTGCAACGACGGTGCGGGTGTAACTGACCCGTATTTATGAATGCTGATTTTGAATGGGGTCGTTTCGGACACCTGTACGAGCTGCAGATGGATGGCCAGGGTAATAGTCATATTATAGTGTGTTAGTGTTACTGTAAGAGGTATAAGGATAGTGGAATTAATTTGGTTATTTTGTTTCAGATGTGGACTAATCCAAGAAGGAAAGAATTATGTAAGTGCATTTTATTTAATTTTTATAAATTATACTTATACAGCCGTATTCATAGCAACTTCGCTATTGCACCCTTATTCCCGGTATAACTATTCCACGAGGATTAAATTTAAAACTGGTTAAACACTTCCGCATTCATAGCAACATTACATATTTTAAACTTATTAATTTAACTATTCCAGACAAAACATTTTAGTTTTAAAACAGGTAGAGTAAGATAAGTTTTGAACATATAATTACAATTTGCTATCTTCTATTAAATATTAATTATAAAATGACAGCAATCAGTGCCTCTACGTGGGTAAAAGGCGCCTTTTGCAGCGCCCCCTATAATGTATATTTCGCCAATTAACACACAGATTAAATTACAAACTATAATTTTGAATCTTCGAAAAATGCTAGATTTAAAATATTAATAAAATATCCTTTGTTAGAATCATTCTTGTAATCAATATTATTATCTTATAATCAAAATTAATGTTGTAATCAACGATATTACAATTATAGCTTGTGGCATAACAATGCCAGAAAATTATCCGTTTAGCAATATATATTTTTTCTACTACATACTTTGTTGGATTCATTCTTGTAATCAATATTTTTGAGCTATAAGCCAAAATATTCTTTGTTGATTGTTGTAATCAACACCTTCACAATTATTATTTGAATGCCAGAACAATATCCGTTTGGTAAAATCAAGTTTATTTTTCACGTTCTGAAGAATCTGATAATTTATAAAAAAATAAATTGGATCCATTAAAATAAATTTTACTTACCCATATTTAATAATAATTATCCACAATAAATCTTAAACTGAAATTAGGTTAAGTCTGTATGCTTGACAGGTCTTAAACCAACTCCCACAACCTCTAGGTTTAAATTTATTACCTATTGGTATAAGTTAAACATAAACACAGAAGTATTATGAATACGATTCTTTTCTAAACCTGGTATAAAAAACAAGTTTAAAGTTATACCGGGTATAACTATTGCTATGAATACGGTTGGTAAGGAATAAAATTACAGTTTTAAATTCAACTGGATGTAAATGCCATTTTTATGTTTTACATTATTCAATAAAAATGTTTGGCACCAAACAATAACGATTAATGAAACTTCTTTTATTAATCTTCTTATACATTTTATTCAAATACTTACGTAAGAAATTTGGAAACGAGCGGCGTAACAGCGAGTGGGTGAACAAAAGAGTGCTTGAATAGCTTTCAATAACGAGTATTTTATATTATTTTCTCTGTGACGGCTTTTATTTACCTTATTCCTTTATAAAAAGGATCGACAACTTCTATTAAGAGATATTTTTGGTAAAATAATTAAGTTGGAGACAGTTATTTGATTTTTTTTTATATTTTCCGCTGCCCTAATACCTACTTCTATTTTGTAAATTTAATGCAGTCATACCAATCCCAAATACCAAAATGTCACCAAAAATCACTTGACAATGAAATTCGTTTTATGTAGCATCAAAAATCAGCCTAGATTCTAATTACCTTTCGTCACCTTTAATTAAGGGCTTTTTAATGAATAAGCACGTTTTAAGGTCCCTAGAATATGATTTTACTATTTTTACGATGATGTCTGTATGTATGTGTGTGTATGTGTGGATGTGTGTGTGTAACAAAATTTTCGTCTGCGATAACTCTAATACTACAAATCCAAAAATTATAATTCTTTCGTATTCTTCTTCGTTGGATCCATATGAAGAGCTGATTAGATTTTCGTTATAATTGGTCAACCGGAAGTACCCTCATTTGAAGATTATTCACATTTAATGTTATTATAAATATTAAAAAACATTGTATTCTCTATACGATTTGACTGCATTTTATACTTCATATTATATGGATATAGAATTGTAAAATTATAAAGAAATTAAATTTCATAAATTAGCCAGCTATGCTAAAAACGGCTACTACAATAAGAAAATTCTGATTGAAAAATGGCAGTGTCAAGTGCAATTGACATTCGTAGTATATTTGTGTTATAATTTTACTCGAAATATAGGATCTTTTTGCTCGAAACGTTCTGTATGGAATTTGTATAAAATATATAAAACTGTCGAAAAGTAATTTACAATCTTTTGCAAGGAACTTTCTGTATGGATTTTATAGAAAATATCTACGCATTTACTGTGTTCGAAAACACGAGTGGTACCAGATACATTTACCGGGTTCATGAAGAATCTAATCTCAAAAAAAAGGTAGTGATGCAAAGCGATGCGCGCGCGTTAAAAGTGGAAATGTGTTCAAAGTAGGACTCTGCTCAGTTTGTTAACTACGTCAAATTTCTAACCTGTTTTAAATTTTCAAATTTTTTCATAGGTTATGGATCTACCCTGTTTGCCACTTGCGTCCTTAAAATATCGATTCCGGTAGCTATAACCTGATAAAAAGCAGTTTACCGTTAACAGTTCACCGGCAGAATTTTCGTAAATACCTCATATAACTGACGGAAGGTAATGAGCTGGCCACATCAGATATTTTTTATTCGAAAACGTAGAATAGTTATTTTTGTAATAAGTGTGAGGTATTATTGTTACTGAAACGAATGCAAGTTGCATGGAGTTTCAGAATTAAGTTATCCGCATGAATTGCAAAGGATATTTTTTCTGTAATTGCCGCATAAATCATAATCACAAATTTGTATAAAAATCGTAAAATACTTACTGATTAATAAGTATATCAAAAATAAGAAAAAATAATAAATTACTAATTCTAAATTTTTGAAATATCATCCAAGTACATCTTCGGCAGCTATTACTAACAGCATCTATTGTGTTTTTATTAAATTTAACGTCTAATAAAGAATTAATTTTCGCTTTATAATTTGCGTAGTTTGTTTGAACCAATTAGCAATAAGATCAAGTATTAATTAGTGTAGCAATTTGTATTCAGTGTCCAGCTTCCAGCGGACAATGGAATCGGCGGTCAGCAAATAATATTCGCATTATCGGAACCTCAGTTCAATAAATTAGCACCAATAGGAGATTACGGGCGTAATTAAGGCCGTATCCGGTTAAAAACCGGTCGAGCTAATTCTGAAAAGATGGGCGGTGGTTTTAAACGGGAAATAATTGTTCCGTTTGCTGTGCTGGGATGACTTTGCCCGTTCGGTTTGCATTTTGGTCCATTAATTTCTTGCAATTTAACACTACACAAATTGTTTCGGCCGGCCTCTTACTCGTGGACACGAGGTACGGACCCGGCCGAATACGAATACATTACAAAGTTAGAGGCGTTACGGCATAGAGCTGGACTAACACTGCGTATCTCACACGCCCCGACTATCAGAAGGGATACTTATTGGGGACGGACATACACTTTTACGATTCAAGGAACATCCGCTAATGGGCTATTGTGTCACGACCTTTACAAATACTATACGAAAACAAGTTACGTTTACTATTTTTGATGTTAGTTAGCATCTCTGCCATTGAAATGAACATTTTTACCTCCCGCTACCCTTGGTAAGGGAGGTATAGGGTCGTGCTAAAAATCTCATATCGAGATTTTGGTAAATGACCACGTTTTAAGGTCCCTAGAATCCAATTTTAACATTTTCACGATGATGTCTGTGTGTATGTGTGTGTGGATGTATGTGTGGATCCTCCATTCTAACTCAAATACTATCATTCAGAAAATTTAGAAAACTTGTATTTCGAACTATTTCTGTAATGGAAAGAGCCCATTAGATTTTGGTGAAAATCAGATAACCGGAAATGGCACTTTACTAGAAGCTCAAAATAGTTTTTCTTCGAAAACTACCTTTAAATGTTATTTTTTCAAGATTAATGTTATTATAAAAATTAAAGATTATTAAATTTTCTATAGATTTACATTAATACTTATTCTATATATTTTATGGATAAATGTATAAAATTATCTATAATTTAAATCCTAGAGCCTATGCTTTAAACAAACAAAACGCAGTTTTTCAAATGTATGTAACTGACAGATAAATGTCACCAATGTCATTATCAAAGAAGTGTACTCTATCCGTTTTAACTATAGAGTGGTGGGAAGATAGGTGCAGTTTGATCTTGTTGTTTGATTGTATAATATCGGGGTATTATCCAATCAAAAATCATAATTAAACTGCACCTATCTTCCCACCACTCTATAGTTAAAACGGATAGAGTATAATCATTTCAAAATAATATTAGTAACGTTTTAATAAGAAAAAAGTAAATAGAACAATAGAAAAGGAATTCAATACTGTTTCCAGCATAAGTAAATATGTAGGTATGTATTTAACGATTCACAAATTTTTTTGAGCTAATGCTCATTTTTGGATTAGTGAATTCTATTCTATCCCGGTATTTAAAATTTAATCTTCATTTTATTATAACTCCAGTGGCTCAATGATCAGAGCAACGCCTCATGTCATGAGTGCCCTCGGGGCTCTGGGTTCAAATCCCACTAAGGCATGGATGTGTGTGAATGTGAACCCACTCTGTAATTGGGATTTAATCCTGTTGAAGGGTTAAGAAAAGGTAGTTACTTGGATTAGATTAGACTATATATTAAGAAATAAACTGTCAAAATTGGATTAAAATATGCTAATTCAAAAATAAGGATTACCTTAATCATTTTTGTGACTCGGGCTGTAAATGGCGGGAGGTATTGTGATGGCCACACCAGATTTTTTGTACTAATGATTTGATAGTAAATTTGATATTTATTTCTTTATTTCTGTCAAAAAAATTGGAACTTGCAGACGAAATGAAAACAGACTCTGTTAGCCACATTATAATTCGCCACCCCGAAAAATCAAGGAGAAGGTACAGAAAGCCAGACAGAATATTATATGTATAAAAAATGTAATGTTTCCATATACATTTCGACTGTATAGTAATGTGTGAGCACCGCCGTGCCGCTGCGCTGTGCAATCGTCTAAGTTTAGCGATGACGTAATCGCGCAAGCAGTCGGGCGACCTAAACAATCGAGTCTCGACGTGTTTAATTACTTCCGATTGCCTGAACCTTTTGTACTCGATGGAATGTTCGAGACATGTCCAGAAGGTAATGGGCAGCTATATAAAAGCAACGGAGCTCTGCCTCTTAGTTAGTTATATACGTAGTTACATAGTCAGCTGAGTTGAGTTGAGTTGAAATGAAGAAGGACAGACAGTTCCATTAGTGAAGTCCGACAGTTAGTTCAGTTGAGTCGCTGATCACATACCATTAGTTATGTGATCGGGGGTTTGAGTATACAGAGGCTGTGGAGTTCTGTTAGTTGTGGAAGTTAGCGACTGTAGAATAATAGCAGTATCTTAGTAAGCGTATGTAATGTAGTGTCGAGTGGAGTATTCGGGAAGTTACTGTATATTGGGATAGCTGTGGAAATGAGTATTCGGTAGTGTTGATAAGTATTGAGAAGCTAAAGTATACAAGGACAGTAACGGTGAGTCTGGAAGTTACTGGTATACTGGGATAGCTGTGGAAGTGTATACTCGGTAGTACTGACGAGTATTGGGAAGCTAGAGTATACAAAGACAGTAACAGCGAGTTGGAGTGGATCCTCGGTATTGGTGTTGAAGATTTGCGACATACGGATAGTTGGTGATACTGGATCAGACAGTTGAATGTGGTATGAATAAATAGTGACAAATATAGTGGATATAAACAGTAAACAGTGTACAAGAGTCTGCAACAAACCGGCAGGGTAAGATTGGAACGCGAAGTGAAATATCTGAACAGTTAGTAAAATAAAAGTACGAGAGTACAGTAAAATAAATAGCATGAAAATTAATAGTCGCGTTAATTGATTGAATAAATAAATAATCTTAGTGTTTAAGTAATTAATTCATTAATGGGAGAATTTCAAAAATTAATATTTATTAATAATGTCTTCATTTTTGAAACTGCATGATAAGCTATTGAACAAACCACGGATATTATGAATCATAACAAGGCATAGATGTTTTAAAATCGACAGACATTTGCGGCAATTATGATATACATAACATTCTTATGTACGTTAATAGCTATAAAAGTTTTCATAACATGTAGTGATTATATTTTAATGTTTTTAAAATTTTAATTAAAAGTATTTAGCTATTTTTATTAAAAAAGTCACCCAACATAGATTTCCATTTGAAAAATTGGGAAGTCCTCAGAACGTTAAACAATTTTTTATATTTTATGTTTGTGTTTGTTGGCTAGTGTACTCTTCTATAGTTAGCGTCGTGTCCTGAGCAGAGCCGGCAATTAGTGTGTATTAGGGCACCTTTATAGCCAGGGTATGGCCATGGCGTGGCTCACGTTTCGTCCGCCATTACCGGACCATATGTTATATGTGTTGTTCCTGCGCAAATTATTATGTATTTTCGTGGCTGTTTGTTTTATTTTAATGAAAAACACATTTAATTATCATTTTAGTATGTATTTAAAGTGTAAGTATTTTTTTTTATTTACTTGTGGAGTTTGTTAAGATACCCACCACGATTTCTAACATATTGAAAACAACTATAAATTACTAATATTAAACACAATCATTTAAGTTTTTAAAAGGTAAGTTTAGAATATACAATTATTATGTAAATGAGAACTACAGATATTAAATTAGATGTGATAATAACAACCCATATCATATATTCTACATAACCTCTAAATGTATGTATGTCTTAAATTAATAAATTCTTATTACCTTTATAAATTCACAGTGTAATAATTTAATATTCTTTTATAATATAATATCACATTTATTACAAATAAATAGGGAAATGAATTACCGACAATGGCGGTGATCTTGGACCATGGCCATACCCTGGTTATAAAGCTACCCTAGTATGTATGTCCAAAAACCTTTGGCTAGGTAGGGAAGGCCGCGTATCTAGGATTCAGTACTACGGAGTCGAGGTAGTCGGCTCGACCAGAGTCAAGTCAAGTCAAGGAATCAGTATGTAACATTATATTCACGTTTGGTTTTATATTGTGAAATATAAGTATGTGGTTAATTTCATGTGAAACCAAAATTATTTTTGATCTCGTGCTGGTAAAAATTTATTAATTCCCCCTGAAATATAAAAGTTTGCGCTTATAAATTCTACTTAAACTTAGCAAGCACATAAATATTATAGCAGAGCTAAAATTCTCCAATTTCTCTTTGCAATATCGTTGTAAAAAAGAGCGAAACAAGAAAATTCCTCATAAAATCTAATCACAACCTTCCCCCACGTCTCGTGTCGTCAGCTGCAAACTTTGCTTTTGATCAAGCGCTGCTCTCATATAGTATTGATGTATTAAAACTAAATAACAAACTGGAAAAGTTACACGAATCTCCTGAAAGATATTAAACTCGCAAACTTCTTCACTCATCATTTTGCCTATGCATATTCATAGGGTAAATGTCATTTATACGCGCCCACCGACCGAAGGGGTGGGGGGAGATGAAGGGTTTTAAAGGGTTGGAGCTGAAAAAGAGGGGAGTGACTGAAGAAACAGGGGCAGTTAAGATAACTAACATTCAAGATTTATGAAAATTAACAAAATCTTTAATGGAAGATTGTTTGAAGTGAATTAATTAATATATAAATTATTTTCTTTACCAACAATGATGGAATGTAAGCAGGACTTACTCCTGCATCTTATGTAATGCATGTAACGTGGAAGGGAAACTGGTTTCTGAGCAGCAACTCCTGCAAGTTATATTAACTGCATTTTTGATTCTACGCATTCTCTTAAATTTCTATAAACTTGTAGATCTGTAGGTTATAAAATGTCTTTTAGATTTCAATAAAATGGTATTCTAGGCAACTTGTTCGCCAATCGTTAACAATTTTTTTTTTTAAATGATTGCTCCAATACTTAAATACAAATTTAGAACTGCTTTTTTACCTTCTGACACCTTTAGGTAAGGAAGGTATTGTCTTTAGTCAAAAAATTCGGTGGTGAGTTTTTGATGAATAAGAACGTTTTAGGCTCCCTAGAATACGATTTTACTATTTTTACGATGATGTCTGTCTGTATGTAAGTGTATGTGTGTGTGTGTGTGTGTGTGTGTGTGTGTGTGTGTGTGTGTGTGTGTGTGTGTGTGTGTGTGTGTGTGTGTGTGGGTGTGTGTGTGTGTGTGTGAAAAAAAAAATTAATGCGATAACTCTAATACTTTAATACTTTAATTCCAAAAATTATAATTATTTCGTATTCTTCTTCATTACATCCATATGAAGAGCTGATTAGATTTTGGTTATAATTGGTCAACCGGAAGTACCCTCATTTAAAGATTTTAACAGTTTTTCTTGAAAAAACGATGTTAAATATCATTTTTTCACATTTAATGTTATTGGCACACCCAGCAATGGGTAATATGCCGTGATGATATATTTATTTTATTTATAAATATTAAAGAATAATTTATTCTCTGTACGATTTGAATGCATTTTATACTTCATATTAAATGGATATAGAATTAAAAAATTATATGAAATTAAATATCATATTTTAGCCAGCTATGCTATAACTCTGGAAACAGCTGCTATATTAAGAAAATTCTGACTGAAAGGTGTCAGTGTCAAGTGCAGTTGACAGTATGTTTGTGTTATAATTTTACTGGAAATATAGGATCTTTTGGTAGAAACTTTCTGTATGGAATTTGTATAAAATACATACAACTGCCTTAAGGTAATGTACAAGAAATAGAATCTTTTGCAAGGAACTTTCTGTATGACATTTATACAAAATACATAAAACTGACGGAAGGTAATGTGCTGGCCACATCATATTTTTTAAAGAAATACTTGTAATTATAATATAAAGTTGTCAAATTGAAATGAATTTTGATAAGATTATTATGAATTTACGAATTAGAGTAACTAATACAAATTTTTTTTTCGTCAAAAAATATAACATTTTATAACTTCATATATATAACAAAAGTTCTGCTTTACTGGCAGTTTTTTTAAAAATAAATAACGCAAAAATTGCTTCTCCAAGTTGTAGGAAAAAATGCCTATAATTCGCTATAAAAATTTCGGAAACGTTTTCGTATTCAACATAATTAAGTCCTATCTTATCAGTAAAATGGATTCATCCCATTCAATTGGGCAACGATAAAAATAAAACGATTTCTTTTAGTTAGGGCCGTCTATCAGACAGTAATCTTGGAAGAATTATTTCTACTAGGGACCAATTAAGCTTTGAGGACTAGATTTGTATCAATCTGACTAAGTTTATTGGTTTCTATTAAACTCGATAGTTAATTGAATTCCTGGAGGGTTGAATTGTCCGTTGGAAATCTACGCAAAAGAATTAACCACTTTTGGGGTCTAGAGAGGATAAAATCACAATGAGGTGTTGCACGGTTTTTTTCTTTCCTTTAATCGAAAGAATAAGAAAAAATACTTTACCCCTATTTTTTATTTTTTTCGTATTATTCCTTATTCATGAGAAAATTGTCTTTGAAATTATAGTGTTTGAATTTCCGCTTCCCCTTTCGCCTGATGACGTTCAAAAGGACCTAACCAATGAGGCTTACATTTTCCACCGACGGAATTTAAACGAGTGACAGTCATGACAGCTGTCAACTACTGCTGATTATTGTATTTGGAAATAATCAAACATGGTTGTAAAAGTGTTTTGCGCAGTGTGACCAAATAGAACTGATAATAGGGAAAAATATTTCTAGTAGTGCCTCAAAACGAAGAAAGAAGAATGGAATGGTTGTCGCAAGTAAAGATAAAAACATAAAAGCAAAACTTCTTTCTTGTAAAGATAATGTTGATGTATATATAAATATTTTTATAATTAAATAAGAACTATTGAATACCTTTAATTTTTGAGCTGAAAAATGATACACTCAGGCTATACGGTTTCTTATACCGGCTAATCTTTGCACTACTGGAGCATAAAAGAGATTGATAAATCCAAGAAAAAAAATTACTAGACGGTATTCGTTAAGACCACTACTGACGATAATGTCAATTTCCAACTGAAGAGGATCTATTCCAAACAATGTGTCGCTGGAATATGTTTTATATATGTTTTAATAATATTGTATTCTGTACGTTCCTGACACGAAATAAATCCAAAAGTCAAAATAGAAAATAAAGTGTGTGTGCGTGTGTGTGTCATAAAGTGTCAGGTGTCAATTAAAATGGAAAAAAGAGAGAACGGGGAAAAATTACTCAGAAATAGACAAAGCAAACATGTTGGAGATAAATAAATGTAAAAATAATACATGGGATGAAATTTATTATGAATTTAATTCAATTAATGCTGACATGTGTCAAATTTATTTTACAGAATAAAATTTACTTCCTCGAACATCGGTGGAGTAATTTATTCTGTAATTTACTTAGCTAGTATTTTTATTCTTGTTTTGACGAAAATCTCTGGAATAAACTATTTCACTTCAAGAGTAAATTTTACTATGCTAGTGCTTTACTTATCCATCTTTTATAATACTGGGCAATAAACTATGAAATATAACGCTATAATATAATAATAAATAACTAAGAACTACGGTAAAGAATCAAAAATCACGCTGCAGTCAGACCTTATGTCACACAGTTGTCATTAAAGCAATTATTGATGTTGATGTATGATACATTTGTTATTTTTTTCATCATCTTTCCAGTTTTGTCATTGGCTAATGACTTTCTGACGTCACAGGCAATGTAATTTGGCGCCAATTCAAAAAGTATATTTTTAAACTGCTACTGTGCTAAAAATGTACAGAAATTTGAATAGAAAATTATTTTAATGATATTCGAAAAGCTTCTTACAGAAATCTTGGCTTCATAATTCGTAATACACAATCGTTTTATAATTTACAGACCCTCAAATCTTTGTACTATTCATTTGTACGTAGTAAACTGGAATATGGATTACAAATTTGGAATCCTGTATATATCAAACATGTGCAAGCTCTGGAGAGTATACAGAAAAAAATTATAAGGTATTGTTGTGCTAAACTCCACCATCGTCGCATTGATACGATCTGTAATTACTCCAACTGTCTAATTGAGTTCAGTGTTATTTCTTTGGACTGCCGTAGAAAAATCCAATCATGTTTATATCTCTATAAACTTGTAAATAATCTGATTGATGATGCTCATTCGCTAGCTTGCCTAAATTTTGGGGTACCTCGCTTAGGCTCTCGGCGTAAATTAACCTTCATATACAACACCCCTAGAACAAACTATGAACTTCGATCTCCAATTAGACAGTTGTGTGCTACATTCAACACTGTGTCCATATACATTAACAATATTGATATTTTCTATGATACTCAGTCCAAATTTGGAAAACAAATTATGAACTATTTCTTGTCTGATCTTTAGCTACATTCAACACTGTGTCCATATACATGAACAATATTGATATTTTCTATGATACTCAGTCCAAATTTGGAAAACAAATTATGAACTATTTCTTGTCTGATCTTTAGCAATTAAATTGAGTTATTTCTATTTTTAATATTATCACTTCATTATTTCAAAGTTTTCTTGTAACTACACTGTATTTATCCTTGTTTTTGTCAATAATCCTCTGTTATTGGGAACATCTGTACCTGTTGAGTGATTACTAATAAATAAATAAAATAAATACTGTAAAACGTACTTATTCGAATTTCAGAAGAATAAAGATATGTTTTTTTTGCAACACCTCATTGTAGCTTGTCAAAATATTTGTCATAATAGGAGTGGTAGTCCATCCATTATAATATAATGAAGCATCAAAGATCTATTACATTATATTGTGTGTAGGGTTTGTATATCATCGTATGACTATTTTGAGTCGCTGTATCAACTGACATGATGGTCTCTAAGGACTTCAAACCCACTGGTCTGTTGAAAAACAACGGCCCAAAGCTTCAGTCGCTATTACCGAACCTATAGATGTGGAAAATAAGATTTCACCGTTGCTGCATTGTAAATACCAATAACAGGCAGGGCATTAGTCTCTATACAGGGGTATAATCAGAAACAAAGTATACATAATCGAAAAGAATATGTTTATTTTTATATTTATATACGAGATACGAGTACAGTTACAGTGATAAAGCTGATAAAAGTAAATATAATATGTATCATATTTTTTTGTCATTGTTGGATGGCGCATTCTTCTTTATGTTCATATGAATTCTACAGAGTTAAGTATGGTTGATTACAGTTAATATGTGGATGGTTAATACTTGAAGTATATAGTATCTAGCATCTAAGTAGTTATTTGAACTTCAGGAATAATTTTTCGACCGTAAATGTAGATTTAAAGGAAACCAATTTCTTGAGGATGTCGTTTCAGAGATTAATGCTGGGATTCTAGGTATTTCTATTACGTCTATAAGCGTTTCGATAGTGACTCAATTACCTTATAGACAAAATTCAATTCTGAGCTCCTCTATACCTTATACATTTGTATAAATACCTTATAGATGTCTACCGTGTGTCTGTTTTAAAGGTGTACATAGGAAATTAACATGGGAAATCAGTTTTTTGCAATTTCCTGCTCGCCTAATTATTTTAAGCAAAAATGCGTCAAATAAAAGTTTTAGGGTATAAAATTCTACATCTAAAACAATAAATAGAATTACCTTTACATGCTTTATAACGACAGAAATTAAATATGATGTCGAAAATTACGTTAAAAATATCGACAGCCATAACAACAAAAAATAAATAAATGCTTGACGTTTTATCTGTCACAACGTAAGTTAACTTATTTGACGTTTCTGACAATTTGATTTGAACAAATATCGTTAATTATGATTATAAGGGAAATATTATATACAGTTTTGTTTAAATAATATGAATATATCAAAAATTCAACATTGCGTAACAAAATTATTATGTATGATGCTGTTATAGTACTCTCAACTCATTTCCAATACATACATCTACCTTAGTACTACAGAAGGGGTCTACACTTATATTCCTAACACTCTTTCTTATTTCTGCTCGTCCTATATTCTGATAACGCGCCTCACGTGTATTATTTGAAGACACATTAGCAGTCTTTTCAAATTTTGTCACGAATTTAGTTCTTCATTCGTATAAATATCCATTTTTAATCATTTCAAACAATAAAACTAGAGACAAAATCAAATATCAAATTGTCAGAAATGTCAAATAAGTTAACTTATGTTGTGACAGATAAAACGTCAAGCATTTATTTATTTTTTGTTCAATTCCATAGCTGTCGATATTTTCATATTTAATTTCTGTCATTACAATGCATGGGAAGGTAATTCTGTTTATTGATTTAGATGCAGAATTTTATGCTCTAAAACTTTTATTTGACGCATTTTTGCTTATTATAATTAGGCGAGCAGGAAATTGCAAAAAAACTGATTTCCCATGTTAATCTCCTATGTACACCTGACAGACACACGGTCACCACACGGTATAACTAACTTGAGCGTTGTCCAACAAGAAATCGAAAAATCTGTATTTCTGACCTTTTAGTATTACAACGAAGAGTATTACACAAGCGTAACATTTTGTACTTGGTTTAGTAGACGAGAATTACAGAAAGTAATAATTTTTGCACTTTTATTGCATATTGACAACTGACACGTCAAATTTATTAACCTTTATTTTATATAGGTACATGGGGTACATGTTTGCATCAGCACGAATTTTTTAAAATAAAGAATCCCTATAGGCGGTTTGCACAAAAGTAGTCAGCGCCGACAGCGGACAAAAATGACAAATTGGTTACTCATTGAAACATACCAAGGTTATGTTTTTGGTCAGAATAATTTTGCAATTTCTATTTTATAAAATATTTGCAATAAATGCGAATGATAGGACGTCAAATATTATGTGATGCAGTGGGGGATGTAATAATTTTTACAAAATTACCGATTGAAGTATCAAATTTTATAAATTTTCTAGAAGATTATATAAGGAATAGATGCTTAAGAAAATAACTTTTCAACAGATATATTCTACAACATGAAAAATTCTTTTAGGTATACATATTTTCTCATTGTAAAAGATACTTATCGTATGAATAAAATTCCAACAATGGTCGTTTGATTGCAATAATGAATTATATAAAAACGTGTTTCTTAAGTTAATTTTTGAACAAAATATAATACAAGCAGAAAATTGTCTTAAAATTGTATAATTTCTCGAATCAGTATCTGAGCAAACTAACCACTGAAGCATCACTTCCTGAAAATCGTAATCCTGTAACTTTTAAATCTTATTATTCATAAAAAAAAATTGCACCAAACCGAAGATTATCTATCTTTGCTATTGGCTATTTTCTTGTATACTATCGATTACTCCCTGTTTTTGTTTTTTAATTCTTATTCTAATTCTTCTTTCTATTCGTCCCAAAACGACGCAGTGTCACGCACCCCACAATTCACCTCTGATGTGTGGTGTCCCAATGCACCGCAAGTCTTTAGTTTTGGAGATGAAGCCGATGATATAAGACTTCGAAAGGCCTGGGGATTCCACGCCTCGCTGTCACGTTGGATGCTGGAGACGCGGCGTACTGCAAGTCTACAAATCGAAAATATGCCGGGACATATAGAAACAATGGATGGAATAGAAAAGATCAATTATATTCAGACAACTTTTTTTAGACCTGCGAATAGGTGTAAAAATTAGGCTCATTACTTTATTGTCGGACCTCATGTGAATAATGGTGGATTGAAAAGTTTCCGGGCTAATATAGAGAAGGCAGCACTAGATGCACAATTATTTTTACCTCCCGCTACCCTTGGTAAGGGAGGTATAGGGATCGTGCTAAAAATCGCATATCGAGATTATGGTAAATGACCACGTTTTAAGGTCCCTAGAATCCAATTTTAACATTTTCACGATGATGTCTGTGTGTATGTGTGTGTGGATCCTCCACTCTAACTCAAATACTATCATTCAGAAAAATTTGAAATCTTGTATTTCGAACTTTTTCTGTATTGGAAAGAGCCCTTTAGATTTTGGTGAAAATCGGATAACCGGAAATGGCACTTTACTAGAAGCTCAAAATAGTTTTTCTTCGAAAAATACCTTTAAATGTTATTTTTTCGAGATTAATGTTATTATAAAAATTAAAGATTATTAAATTTTCTATAGATTTGCATTAATACTTTTTCTATATATTTTATGGATACATTTATAAAATTATCTATAATTTAAATCCCAGGTCCTACGCTTTAAACAAACAAAACGCAGTTATTCAAATGTATGTAACTGACAGATAAATGTCAATCAAAGAACTAATCATTTCAAGATAATAATATTAGTAACGTTTTTAAAAGGAATAAGTAAATAGAACAATAAAAAAGGAATTCAATACAGTTTCCAGCATAAGTAAACATTGTAGGTATGTATTTATATTAATAAAAATTAACGATTCACAAAAATATTTAAGCTAATCCTCATTTTTGGATTAGTGAATTCTATTCTTTCCCAGGGTTTTTAAAAGTTATCGTTTTATTATAGCTCCGGTGGCTCAATGATAAGAGCAGCGCCTCATGTCATAAGTGCCCTCAGGGCTCTGGGTTCGAATCCCATTAAGGCATGGATGTGTGTAAATGTGAACCCACTCTGTAATTAAGATTTAATCCTGCTGAGGGGTTTAAAAAAAAGTAGTTACTTGGATTAGATTAGACCATATTTTAAGAAATAAACTGTCGAAATTAGGCTAAAATTCGCCAATCCAAAAACTTAATCTTTTTTGTGACTCGGACTGTAAATGGCGGGAGGTATTGTGTTGGCCACACCAGATTTTTTTGTGAGATTCTATGAACTATAATTTGTGTCTCTGTGAAGTTTTACGTTTATATTTTAATTTGTGACAATTGAAATCTTTTGAATTGACATTTGCTTTTACTATTTTGGGAAGTGCTGAATCTCTATGCTTCCACTATTTCGACTGTTGATTCAGGCAGATATTGGTGAACCCATGTATCATCAGTAGCAACAAATCTTTCCATAAAAATAACAGAATTAACTTCCTAAAGGAGTTACCTTTAAGTCAGACGACGTCTGGAAATGACCACATTTCTGATCAACCATCAGAAATTTTTGATCACAATCGGGAACCGGGTTCGATCCCCATCCACGTAAAATATTTTGAATATTAAGTGGCACAAAATTGATCTCTATGGTGCACTCTCCACGTCAGAAATGAATACTTGTGAGGTGGTAAGCGCCCACAAGGTACAAATATGTCATCATCATACCAAAATCTGAGTACAAAGCAGATTAGCACACCCAGAAATGGGTAATACGGAGTGGTGATATATTTATTTATTTTTATTTATGGTTAAAAAGTTTTGAATCCGTTCTTAGGAGAAGCCCATGGCCTGTGTCGTTTTTCGAATTTCAATTCACCGATCTGCCATGACCATATCCCGATTTTTACCATTGTGTAGGGAAGGACAAGATGTTCCCAAAGTATTTGCCATGTCTTCAACAATTTGCTTCGATATTAAGCCCTTGTTAAGCAGATATTTGATCACAGCACGGTATTCTATTTTTTTATTTTTAAAATAGTCATTGTATACATTAATTCAAAATAGTATATTAAGTATTAAGAACGGTAAGGTCAGTTTACCGATCGAAGACAATGTTTGGGAACTGAGAGAAGCGAAGGTCCCAATTTTGTTTGAGATCGGTAATTCCGTAACGTTCGTGATGCTTATACTATTTTTTGTACGATCGACGCACAAAATATAAAAGAAAAACAAGATTTGAAACTTATTTTGAAATATTAAATAAATTTTAGGCGTCATTTTTTAAGTAAGCTTTGATTTTTGTTTTTATTTATTTACCGGTTTCAGGATATTATTCCATTGTTTACATGTACAAAAGTGGGCTGATAACTAAGTAATAACTGTAACTGTATGGTAATATTATTACCATACTGACTTGTCAACAACGGTCTACAAAATGAAAATGAAAATAAAATGAAAATATAATGCTCTGCATTAATACATACAGATAACGTTAGCCTATCGTTCTAAATACGGTCTACTTTATTCTAAAGTAATAAACATGAGGAATAAAGCACATAATTTGAATATTTGTCTGTTCACCATAGCAATCTGAAAGTAACATTAATGAGAGAATTTCAAAAAACGATATTTGCCCATAATGTCTTAATTTTCTCAAACCGATAAACTATTGAACAAACCACGGATGTTATTAATCATAACAAGCCGTAGATGTCTTAAATCCTCGCTCTACGAGCTCGGATTTCAAATTGACATCTGCGGCAGTTAAGATGTGCATAACATTCCTAGGTATGTTAATAACTATTACCGTCTCGTCTCCTGAACGGGAAGTGAAGCACATCACTTACCGACGTGAGTCACATCACTTACCGACGTGAGTCACATCACTTACCGTTCAGTAATTTGTAAATAAGACCTGTTGGGGTGTATTCTGTAAGGAAACTGTTAATTTTAAACAATATGTTACAAATAAACTTACTGTTAAAATATATTTTCTATTCTGTAACTATCAATTTTGTTAAAATTTTAACATACGTGTTAAAATTAGCTGTTAAAACTGTATATTTTAACGTCATTCAAATCGATGCCTTTAAAATTTTAACATCTGTTTATACAATAAAAGTTGTCTTGGAAATACTATCAGTAAACATAAAAAATAATCCGATCGTGCAAAAATTCCAATTAAGTTAAATTTGCTCCTCTAATTATTTTAGGTAAAAAAAAACTTCAACTAAAAGTTGTAGAGCTTAACATACTGAAGCTAAATCAATAAGCTTATTTTACATGCTTTGTAACTGTAAATTGTAACGTTATAAATTAGCTATAAAAGGTTAAAAATATTCACAAAAGTAACAATAGGCATGGAATTGAACCATAAAAGTTAACAAATGTTTAACGTTTTATCTATTATTTTTAAGAATTTATCATTGAAATCCCTATACTGCGTCGCCCAAGATACTACCCTGTATATACGAGTAGTATATTTCTATATTTTGTTGCGGTTTAAATTTGGCAAAAACTCTATCAATTCGAGGCATAAGTATTTGTGAAAAAATTAGAAAAACGTATACATATACAGGATGTCTTACAACTCGCGCCCCAGACGAAACTGACACTTGCCGACGACAATAAGTTGCCAACAAATAGAAGAAAATAATTTGCGGCTGCTTGCATAAAGGAGTTACAAGACTTATTAATCCACCAATCCCGGAAGGATATCTTGAGGTGTGATGATATTATTACAAAATAAAACTAGTTGCTAGGTTTTAAAAATACTACTAGTGAGTTACAAAATTTGTTTGACTTACTGTAATTTTGGCACTTTAGAGTTGACTTTTCACTGTCAACAAATTTAGGTTAGCGAAGGTGTCATCCGAGATCATCATTTATATCGTACAGTGCAACGTGTTCAGCTGTGTAAAATGTGTTAAACGAAAAATTATTGTCATTTCTAAGTAATCAGCGGCTGAATACATGGTAAGAATTTGCCTTTTTTTATTCACCTTGTCAAATTTAATTTGACACTGACATTTTTCAAAAACTACAGTCGCCCACACATTTTAAAGAAGATTTGATTTGTATAAAACCATAGTAACGTAAAATTACAGCAAAAACACGTTAAAGGTGTAGGTCTCTGATTGGTCAATTTTAAGACGTTTTTTCTCGAATATCTTTTAAGCTAGATTTTTTTTATTCGAAATTACACATCCGTGTGTTTCATAATCGTATAAGGAAATGAAAATAACAATACAAATAAAAGATATAGAGCAATCTATTATTACCCAAATATCATAATTTTGTATTATTACTGGTAATAAAATACTCTGTAAGTACCTAATAATCTTTGAGTTATGAATGTATGCTATAATAAAATACCTGTCATTTGAAAGACTATTACTAATGATGACTATTATAGTCCACCAACTTTAATTCATCTATTCTGATATGACAATCAATAAATCTATTATTTACACACGCTCATTTGTCATCACCTAATTTCTATAACACCAGACAATCAATTCAACAAAAAATAAAAGCATTTCGTCCATTTCATTTAGCGATTGGGGATTGGGGCAATTACCCCCTTTTCTCCCTCCATGGGGCGCCACTGGCCGATCACGCGATCGACAAGGGATAGTATCTGATGAACAGTTGATTAAATAGCAGATATATGTGTATACTGATAGGCAATTATCCTATATTGCTTCAATAACAAATGAAATGCTTCATAATTTATTCAAAAATTATCAAATGCATATATCGGCTGATCGAATTGGCCATTTATTCGAGTAAGTATAGCGTATTGTGAAGGATAATGAAGCTCTTAAGCGCCGTATTGAAAGCTTGTATATTATTTAGAAAAGTTACTGGTGCCACATATCTATTAACTTAAAGAGCACAATCATTTTTATATTGAGTTTTTTTTGTTACGCAAATACTTTTATTCCTAAATCGATCAGGGAAAACATTAAGGATAACATTTTAAAGCAATTGGTATTGAAATATTATATTTATTATTAAAATAGATAATATAATAACAAAGAGAAATTTATTGTACTTAAATATGTCCTTACCAGTAACGTATTAGAGCAAAAGTTATTATTATCAATTTTATAAAAGACAAAATACCGTACAATTTTGTTTTAAAATATCTTTATTTGCAATCATTATATAGTAAAAATGAACAAGCAGAAGACTCACGTCATCGACCTGAAAAAAACCTTATAAAATGTAATATAACTTATAGAAATTATTGAGTGTTATTTATTTTTTAAAAAAGAGGGAATAAAAAATACTAGTATTAAGAAACGTATATATTAATGAAATTTACCTTCATATCAAAGTCAATCCTTATTCCTTTTAGGAAATATAAAATTATTTGAAATAATTGTAGTTAATTTTCGTATCATAACGGTAGCACTACTGACAATGTCCATGTTTACATTGAATTTAAAATCGATCAAATATCGATCCTGTCCCTGTCATTTGATTGACAGGTGATTGTCAACTCATCTCATCCAGGCACAAGTAACTTGAATTAATATAAATGATTGCAAATATCAAAGTAGTTATGTATTATTGTTTTGTAAAAAATATATAGAACTGTCAATTTGCTGACAATACAATACAATATATCAAGCTTTTGGCATGATTGCAAATGAATTATTGTGTAATATTTATTAAGACAAACCAATAATATTCAGGGCCTGGTTTAGGTCGTCTTAGCTCTAACCAAATCAAAGCGCTCTAAAAACTATAATAAAATGAGGAAATTGTGTGCCCCCAATATCTGTGTGCTTCTTAGGCTGCAGCTTAGTCAGCCTGTCCGGTAATTGGGCACTGCAGTAATACTGTAGCACAATACACAAATACTTAACGCAGAAGAAACTGTTGGAATTAAACTTCAAAAACTATAATAAACAGAATAGAGATGAGATATCTAAAATGGTTCGGTCACTTAATGAGGATGGAGGAAAATAGCTGGACAAAGCGTATATTTCAGTGGATACCACCAGGGAAGAAGAAGAGAGAGGACGACCAATCTTAGAGAGGAGTGATGAGACAGCGGATCCTGGAAGAAGATCTAGCGTATGACCGGGAAATTTGGCGTCGGGAATTGGGAAGGCAGCATCTAGCAATATAATATGTATTGTATTGATTATGGTGAAATATGTTGAGTACATACATATATTTACTTTAAATTGTACCTAATTAAATCCAAATATATGTTATAAATAAATAAATAAAAATAAATATATAAAGGAAAATGATTATTTTCAAAAATAGTATAGTTTTGTTATTAATTATTTTAATTACTTACATGCATGTATTGTATACAGTAAGTTATGCAACACGCATTACATTTTCTAGAATAAATTAGTACCTCATGTATACGTAGTAATAAGTGACGTCAATATCTAGTAATATTTATTGATGACGTGAGTCTTCCGCTTGTTCATTTTTACTATAGTAATATGTTGATTCCTAACCTTTTAGAAGTTGGAAAATATGTCATTCCTAATTGCATTGACATTCCCGCGGATGCAAATTACAGATCACGCTTCCACCCCACCGGTGCAAAATAGTTTATGTTGGGTTACCTAGCGCACTGTCATAGATCCGCATAGATATCTATCATAAAGTAGGCTAGACAAATTTTAATAGAGCTGTCAAAAAATATTAATAAAATTAAAGGTTATCAATGATTTATTCTGATAATTATTTATTTAAAAATAGGATGATTTTGAATAAAATATAAAATAGTATACATATCTCGGTGGGAGTTTCATCACGTGCGTACGTGTGCTTGTGCGTGTGCGTGTGCGTGTGAGTGTAAGTGTGAGTGTGCGTGTGCGTGTGCGTGTGCGTGTGCGTGTGCGTGTGCGTGTGCGTGTGCGTGTGCGTGTGCGTGTGCGTGTGCGTGTGCGTGTGCGTGTGCGAGTGCGTGTGCGTATGTGTGCGTGCGTGCATTTGTACGTGCGTGCGTTCAGAAAATTTTGAAATCTTGTATACATATTATTCTAATTTGGAAAGAAGCCATTAGATTTTAGTGTAAATCAGATAACCGAAAAAGCGCTTTACTTGAAGCTCAAAATAGTTTTTCTCCGAAAAATACCTTTAAATGTTATTTTTTCGAGATTTATGTTATTATAAAAATTAAAGATTATTACATTTTGTATAGGTTTGCATTAATACTTTTTCTAAATATTTTAAGAATAAATTTATAAAATTATCTATAATTTAAATTCCGGAGCCTACGCTAAACAATCAGCAAACACAACTCCTTGGTTACACAGTTCATATCTCAAATGTATGTAACTGACAAATAAATGTCACTGTCGAAGAACAAATAATTTCAAATTAATAATAGTAATATTTTAAAAAGAAAATAGTAAATAGAACCATAGTTATATGGAATGAGACTTAATACAGTTTTCAGCATAAGTAAATATGTATATATACTCGTATATATATATATATATATATATATATATATATATATATATATATATATATATATATATATATATATTTCAATTAATAAAAAAATAAATGGCGGGAGGTTTTGTGTTGGCCACATCAGATTTTTTTTGAATGCTTTCAAATTTATTTTTGAATGACTTCAAAGTTGTCAATGCCACCAAATTAATGCCTGGTAACTTAAAAACTGCCAAAGCTGTCACTAATTATCTATGGGCTTAAAAAATGTTCAATTAATTTCAGGCTGACTGTTAATTGAAAATACTGTCTGGTTACTTCTATATTTTCACTTACAACAAATCTGGGGACCCGGGTTTGATCCCAACCGACGCCAACATTATTTAGAGTTTTAAATGGTACAAAAGAGACTCCTGTAGTGAACTCTCCACGCCAACAATGAGTGCCCATGTGGTGGCGCCTGGTAAACTCCCGTATGGCACAGATATGTCATCGTAATTACCGATATCTGCGTATAAAGCAGACTACTACAATAATAAGTATACCGTAATGATATACTATATATTTCTACATTAAAACGATTCTTTCGCAACGTTTAAAATAAAAATGTAAATTTTGAAAATCTATCTCCGGCCTATATAAAACAAAAGCATCCTATCATTTATCTTGATATTGATATATGACACTCAACCCACGGCCGTATCGGAAACAAAAGCGCAACAATTAAACAAAAAGACGAATGTGATATCCGGGTAACAAAAGATACATATACCGTTTCGATGCACATCTTTGACTTACAATACAAATCCGCGATATCTTGTGACTCTTTGTTGCTGATTTTTATCTTCAGTCAAGCAGAAATACATGAGAAGACGTGCAGATATAATTTCTATGATATCTGGGTATTTTACAATACATAATACAACAATAGAACTAAACAGAAAAGAGAGAAAAAATATAATAACATAATTATTCATAATATAGTTGTACTTTTCGTAATTATTTTAAAATGAGAACGGTATTCGATGGCTTCTTTAATTGTGAAAAAATATATTTAAAATATAAATAAAACTAATCAAGAAATCTATAAACAAGCATTTAAGTTATTCAGCAAAAACTGTGTTGCAAGAAACAATAATGATAGATGCAATTTATTTTACTAATATTCTTTCTTATCCATGTTGTGTAAATGCATGTGGAATAAAATTGGAATTATTAATGTGTAAAAATTCATTATTTGTAAAATAACAGTGTCAGCTCTGATCTTTAATACCTATTCCTACAGTCTAAGATGACATTTCGTACAGAGTTGTTGTGTAAGTAACTATCATTATATGTCTATGAATCTATGACGTCACATATTCAGACCCGTGAATGTTTATGATAAAAATAATTTATAAATAAAAAGTATAATCTCTTTTGGAATCTAGAATTCATATTCCGAAGCCTTGTATAGTATGTGGTTTCTTTTGAAACCCTAGAGAAGAATAGAATTGTACGAAATATTCAGGTATGAATTTTTTGCATGAATCCATTTAAATAGTGGACTAGGAAAGCACAGATATACATTACAATGTATGGCTGAAAATAAATGTCCGACTAGGGAAACTGAATATCAAAAACAGGGGTGTGTTTAAAATATTTCAAACCTTTTTCGCTTATGTTGATTATAACAAACATTTTTATTTTAAACTATTTATTTTGTCAATTCTATGAAATAGGTTTATTTTTAATTTAATCTAACAGTAATTCCGACTCAAGGGTTGCGTACATGAACGAACTAGAATTTGCGGTAATAAATTTTTTAAATACATCCCTGAATCCTGTTACTAAGGTCATTTTAAATGCCTCCTGGTATTGAGTACAATTCTAATCTTCTGTAACGGAATACATAAGGGTCAATTTCCTTTCATATTAAATATAGGGAAATGTCTTCAAAAGAAACCACATCGATTAAATAATCTAAACATCAATTTTCATTCGCTAGTCAGACTATACTGTTATGGTGTGTTTTAAGATATTTGCAAATCTACCTGCCTTCCTAATGATGTGGTACACCACAAAACAGCATGGTATTTATGGTCCTATGCGTCAGGGGAGGATTAGTAAAATTTGGGATAACGTTTAGCGGTATTTTCTCAAAATCCTACTAATTAAATGAAACCTGTTTTTATTTATAATTTGTAAAAATTTGGTTTAATGTCATCTTCTATATTCTGTAGTTCTTAAAATTCAAGTGAAACATGTACAAATACTTCGTGTGCTGGATTTCAAATATTTTGTTACAACCCTGTCATGTTACCCATTAAGCCTATTTAGGAAGCCACGCGCTGCGTAAGTCGAAGCAGGTACGTTTGCAAATATTGTGAAACAAACTATACATGAAACACCCTATATATCTCGCAAGTTTTAGAAAATGGCATAGAATACCATTTTATTAAAATCTATAGGATATTGTTCTATAGGTTTTCTTTAAATTACAGATCTATAATAGCTATTTATGTAATAAGTTGCCTGCGCCTCGTAGGATTACACGTCTAATGCTTAAAAAAAGATTTCGCAACGTATTCCATACAAGATTTTTTATACTAGCGTTTTAAAACAGATTATTTATATTTATTCTCAAATGTCAACATTTTGAATTTTTCAAAATTTAAACCCGTAGGCAGGCATCAGTTTCATCTTTTTGTTGCTATGGGATTCAATATGTTGTTTAATAAACATTGATGTCAACGTGCTCGGTGTATAATTTTTCTTGAGAATTTTTGGTAATAAATTTACTTAAAATGAGTGACTCAGAGATTGACTCTGATATTGAAAATGGTGCAGTTGCTGCATTGGCTACACTGGTTCCAGGAAAATCAAAAAAATAGTATGAAGAAACTTACAAAAAATTTGACAGTTGGTGTGCGGAGAAAAACGTTGGGCACATTACAGAAAAGGTAGTTTTAGCCTATTTTTCGAAATTATCATCCATTTATAAGCCATCCACTTTATGGAGTAATTACTCTATGCTCCGAACTATGATATACCTTAATAAGAATGTGGATATAAGTACATTTAACAATCTTATTGCATTCTTAAAAAGAAAAGCTAGTGGATATAAGCCTAAAAAATCAAAAATATTCACTAAGCAAGAGATAGTTCGTTTCATGAAGGAAGCTGATGACAAGGATTATTTATTGGCAAAGGTTGTGTTAATTTTTGGAATCTATGGGGCATGTCGCCGGGAGGAACTTACGTTTTTACGTGTAGGAGATATTGAAGATTCTACTTCTTTCATAAAAATTAATATTCTAAATACTAAAACGAATATTTCACGATTTTTTATGATAACTGATGGGTTTATCGATGGAATCAACTGTTTAGCAATGTTTCGCAAGTACGCACAACTTCGACCTACTCATACTGAACATCAACGGTTTTTTCTAACCTACAGAAATTTTAAGTGTTGTACGCTTCCTTTAGGTATAAATACCATAGGTGGTATACCTAAACAAAATACAGAGTTCCTCGGCCTCCCAAATGCTAAAGAATACACCGGGCATTGCTTTCGGCGGTGTTCTGCAACATTTTTGACTGATTCGAGAACAGACATTACAGTGCTCAAGCGACATGGAGGGTAGCGTTCAAGTTCTGTTGCTGAAGGCTACGTTGAAAATTCTTTGGAAAATAAGAAAGAATGTTCACGAAGAATTTTGGGAGAAAAAGAAACAGCATTTAAAAAAATAAAAATTGTCGATAAAGAATCAGAATCCAGCTACTTCAGTTTCTACCCACATTGAAGTTAACCAAGAAGAAGTATTAAGAACGACATCAAATGTTCAATTTAGTAATTTAAGTAATTGCGTTGTAAATATTTATCATAAATAAACAGTTATAATAGGTATTTAGTACTTTTACTTTTACGCATTGAACTGTCATTTTTAAGCACTAGTGCTTAAAAGTACTTCATTTAACAACGGAAATGACAATCGAAAAGTTGTTGTTATAATACGCTAGTATAATTTTTTTTTATAAAAATCTAAGAGAATGCCAAGAATCCTTTGATGTATGATATTCGTTTTTTGCATTTTTGATTGACAATTTAATATTTAACAAAATTGCTATGCGCAATATAGCGGTAGAGATGATAAAATGTGTAAGTTTTAAATGATTTCTGTAGTGTTTGGCAAGTTAAATTTGTATCTGTCGAGAATGGTAATATATATCAGATTTCATCACTGATACGTCACTTTAGGGGTAAAATTAGATCTGAAGGGTGGGCAGTCTTTGAGGTATTAGTGTAGAGCGCAAACTTAGCCACTTTGGGGTGTGCGAACTCCAACTCACCCCTCCGCAACTCAAAAGGTACTGCGAACAATTCAAGTTTTCAATTGTACTGTGTATCTAGACCGTGGACTCTCACAATAGCTTTAGAAACTGACCATTGAATGACCGTTGCTTTTCACTGCGGCCATAGCCAACTTTCCTGAGTTAAGAGTGTGGAGAAGTCGCGTATCAGCCCTACAGACTCCCCCGTCGTCTCCCACTTCCTCCATGGCTAGCTAGATCTCACATTGTGTGCAATTGAAAGCGAATAGATTTATTTAGGACGACGTGGACACGACGTCAACCGTTCGAAGTTATTTCGGATTGTTTGAGCGGTTGAATAATTGATTGTTGTACTTGATTAAGCGACTGGACTTGGTATTGTTACAAGGCAACAATGAGTAGTGGCTACTGGATTCGTAGTGGACTTAACGCAACTTTGATAGTTGTTTGACACTTCCAAACTAAGGACAGCAATTAGTTTGATATATTCTCATTTAACAATAACAAACCCTTTCGAAAATCATTCTTATTTGCACAAGGAACTCGTGAACATGCTTAGCCCCAACCCCAATACACTGTTCAGTTCTTTTAAAAATCTTTTTCTGAAGATCGATCCAGTTTCTATCAGTCGCTTAATAGCAATTTATGCTAGAAAGAGATCATCTCTTCCCTGGAAATTCTTCTGCAATTTTTTTGCCAAGGCAATTTTTTTCTTGATAACGAGTTGCAATGATATCTAATTTAGATTTACTTATGTGAGCAGGTTGTGCCCTGCAAAATGGCGCCTGACTTTAAGGGGAACGGCCGTTAATATATTTTTTAATTTGTTTACATTAAAGCTCTAGTTAAAAGTAAAATAATTATCGTACCAACCAGTTCGTTATTATTCTAGCATTGTTGTGAAAATGTTGATTACAACATTGAATATATTGATTATAACTCAAGAATATTGATTACAAGAATGAATTCAATATTTAAATACCTACTATCATTTTGAAAAGAATAAAATGCACATAGTTTTGAAATCTGTTGTAAAATTGTTGATTACAACAAACGATTTTGATTATAACCTATTGGTTACAAGAATGAATCTAAGAAAATTTCATCAATATATTAAATATAGCATTTTTGAAGAACAAAAAGTATATTTTAAATTTTAATTTGCAAATTATACATCATGAGGGGAAGGGGCGCTAAAATATAACATAGCACAAAGGCGCCTTATACCCACGGAGCGGCCCTGTATGCAGGCCCGGATTACCCATAAGGCCAACCTAGGCCATGGCCTAGGGCGCAGACACGAAGGGGGCGCACTTCGAGTAGTTGGAAAAATGGGAAAACCGGAAAGAGAGAAGTGCTTGCATTTACCATACGACAAAAACAGTCACATTTGCTTTAATTATACAAAATCAGTATAGTAAAGTGATTGATAAATCCTGTTGAGCTATGACAGTTGCCGAAGATTTTAAATAATTCTAATATTTATATACCGGGTGTCTACTTTTTATGAATCTTAGCAAATGTAATGGTAAAATTTTCATTACAGTAATTTCTGCTCTATGAATTGTCGAATAAAAGTATAAATACGAAAACGAAAGTCCAAAATTATTGTTCATTCGAGAGATAGAGAAGGAAAATAAAAGTTGTAATCTTTAGCTACTTATAAAAAGATGGTAAATGTATCTTTGATGCCTGATAATAGTAGGTATATTAAAAAACAAATTTCATAACGTTGGAAAACGATAAGCTTCGCGGTGAGTTTTACAAAGGACGAGTGCGATCACAGTCCTTATAAAACATGTTTTTTTACTATTTTTTCTATTCGGGTAATTTTATAATTTTATTAGATTTTTAATAAATGCGACTTGTAAAATCAGTTACGTTGGTAGCACTTCCCGCTAACAAATTGAATTTCACAGATGAAAATTTTTTGTTGACTGACAGCAATTTGATGTTGATATGTCCTACATGATGTAAAATTTGTATCGGCAGAAAATAAAAATAAAATTATCTCACTGTGATTCTTGTAAACAAAATTCTTCAATATATTCTTTGTTGTAATCAACATTTTCAGTTATTATTTCAATATAACAATGCCATAAAAATAACGAACCCATTGTTACAATAATTATTTTACTTATAACTAGAGCTTGTAGAGCTCTAATGCAAACAAATTAAAAATAGTTATTTATGTATTAACGGCGCCCTACAAAGTTAGATGCCTTTGTGCGATTTTAAAATTATCAACGTGTAATTTTAATGGCAAATTTAGAAAATCGTTATTCACTTGTTTTTATAAATAAATGTCTTTGTCCGCAAGAGATTAAAAACTCAATGTATTCCTGAGTTGTGGAGTTTCAAACAGGATTCGTTTTTTAAAATCCACTCGGTAATGGGACCCGCAGAATCCGTAAGCGCACCTGTCATGTCGACCAATAGGACATGTCAAATTTGTTTACATTAGGATTCAGAATTTTGTCAACTTAACACGATTTTTAAGTTTATTCAGTCGAATCGTTTATCAAAATACACAGTTGAGGGGCAACAATTCGTAAATTTGGGTTTTATTTTAATACTTGTGGCGTAACTTGACTTATGGCAATTCTGACTTGGGACTGCAGTCTACGGGGATAAATATTAGTAAAATCAATGAATCTATCAATTTTATTTATCAATGCTCTCAATAGTTGTATTAAAACTACGTACCTGCAAAATTTAATTATAATCTCATTTTGTGAAATGCAAACAGAAAACATATTTATTTAACAGGTGAAAGTTTTGCGATATAATTAAATTTCTTTTCGATACGTTGAGTCGATCAACTTTATCTTCTTTGCCAAAAATTATGGAATTATATTGGAATATTTGTTGTACTCGTACACTGTTTATCACGGCACTTTTTGGTGTATATTACAATCATTTTCTTTAATTCGTTTATTTTTCACACATTTTCAAATGAAATTAGAAAATCTAAGTTTAAGAACATCGTTTTATGTTAAACGAAACGATGATGTTCGACATTTTTGACATGTCCTACTGGCCACAATTAATTTAGTTCCCTAAAATTCCGTTGATGTTGCATGCAATTCTGCGGGTCCCAATAACAACAGGTTCCAAATGTGAATTTTGTGCAAACGAAAATGTCCAAATATTCATATTGCAATGTAGCCGTAAGTTGTCGTCGTTTTATAAAACGTCTAGTCAGATTGTTTTATAAAATGGCAAGGCGTTTTATAAAAAGACGAATTGTACAATCTGGCTGCTGCACCCTGCGTTTTAATGCGGGATAAAATACGTTTTGTAAACAAGTAATTAATAGGTGATTATATCCTCCAATTCTTGTTAAAAGCAAATTACTATTCAAAATATGCCCGGGTAAACACATCCACACACACATCCTGTAAAAAACAACCCCGTCATTCATTTATTTCATTGCATCAATTCATCAAGCACCCCTTTATTGCTTTCAATTCGCCGTTGCATTTATTCATGAAAAACCAGCACGGTTCGGAAATCACACTATGCAGGTATGCTGCAATTTTGATCCTGGAGCGGTCCTGGTGAATCGAACCGAGTATTGCTGCCCTGGCTAGGGATCAAGGCACCGATGGACGCTTGGAAACAAACGCGGGCGCGAATCGGTAACCGCTAACCGTAACCGCGGTTAATATGTTTAACACCTACCCCTGTAGTGCTGCACACGGTAGCGAGCAAACGGTAGATGGGAAATGCAGGTTGGTAGCTATGGTGAATCGAACACAAAGTTTTTGGTGTTTTTAGATACTTTATCTTTTTACCTCTCGCTAAGAGAGGTATTGAATTCATGCTAAAAATCGCATATCCAGATTTTAGTGAATAAGCACGTTTTAAGGTCCCTAGAATCCGATTATAACATTTTTACGATGATGTCCGTATGTGTGTGTGTGTGTGTGTGTGTGTGTGTGTGTGTGTGTGTGTGTGTGAGTGTGTTTGTGTGCGTGTGTGCGTGTGTGTGTAGGTGTGTGTGTGTGTATTTGTGTGTATGTGTGTGTGTGCGTGTGTGTATGCGTGTGTGCGTGTGCGTGAGTGCGTTTGTGCGTGTGTGCGTTTGTGCGTGTGTGCGTATGTGCGCGTGGGTGTGTGTGCGTGTGTGTGCGCGTGTGTGTGTGCGTGTGTGCATGTGTGCGTGTGTGCGTGTGTGTGTGTGTGTTTGTGTGTGTGTATGTGTGTGTGTATGTGTGTGTGTGTGTTTGTGTGTGTGTGTGTGTGTGTGTGTGTGTGTGTGTGTGTGTGTGTGTGTTTGGGTGTGTGTCATAAAGTGTCAGGCATCAACTAAAATGGAAAAAATCTGATGTGGCCAGCACATTACCTTCCGTCAGTTCTATGTATTTTGTACAAATTTCATACAGAAAGTTCCTTGGTAAAGATTATATTTCTTGTTCTTTACCTTCCGGCAGTTGCATGTATTTTATGCAAATTCCATACAGAAAATTTATAGCAAAAGATTCTATATTTCCAGGAAAATTATAAGACAAACACACTATAGGTACGTTCCATCGGTGTCAGAAATCTTACTACTTCTTCTAGTAGAACCTCAATGATCGTTCTTTTGCGTCAAAAAAATCTGAATATTCCTACGAATCATTCCAACTTCAGAGCTGGAAGCACTGGTTGGAAGATATATAAATTCAAAATTGTACTAGCTGACTGTCGCGCGTACCTTTCTGTTACATTTGTCAATGTTCAGATTAGGCTGTGCTCAAAGAAATACCTCCTTTACATTTTTATTATTTAATATATTATTATATAATTATAATCTCTGTGATAACAACATTTTGAAGATCCAAAATAAACATACAAAGTTAGCTTTAGTTGTTAACTAACAATAACACATAAACACTCCCACTGTTCTATCGTATTTATTTTTTACTTGACAGTTATTTGCCACTGAGCGTTCTATTGCTTTAAGAATATTCTTATTCTAGTAGGAATATTTCTGACACCGATAGAACGTACCTTATGTCAATTTCACTTGACGCTGACATCTTTCAATCAAAATTTTCTTAATATAGTAGCTGTTTCCATAGCTATGGCTACTTTATGAAATTTAATTTCTTTATAATTTTTTAACTCTGTATCCATTTAATATTAAGTATAAAATGCAGTCAAATCGTATAGAGAATAAAATATTCTTTAATATTTATAATAACATTAAATGTAAAAAAATGATATTTAACATAGTTTTTTCAAGAAAAACTGTTAAAATCTTCAAATGAGGGTACTTCCGGTTGACAATTCTAACCAAAATCTAATCAGCTCTTCACATGGTTGTAACGAAGAGAAATACGAAAGAATTATAATTTTTAGAATTGTAGTATTGAAGTTATCGTAGACGAAAATTTTGTTACACACACACACACACACACACACACACACAGACACACATACATACACACACACACACATACAGACATCATCGTAAAAATAGTAAAATCGTATTGTAGGGACCCTAAAACGTGCTTATTCATCAAAAACTCACCACCGAATTTTTTGACCAAAGACAATACCTTCCTTACCTAAGGGTGACGGAAGGTAAAAAGAGAGAACAGGCAGAAATAGACAAAGCAAACATGTTGGAGATAAATAAATGTAAAAATAATACATGGGATGAAATTTATAATGAATTAATTTTATTAATGTTGACATATGTCAAATTTATTTTACAGAATAAAATTTACTTCCTCGAACATCGGTGGAGTAATTTATTCTGTAGATTTACTTAGCTAGTAATTTTATTATTGTTTTGGAGAAAATGTCTGGAATAAACTATTTTACTTCAAGAGTAAATTTTACTTTGCTAGTGCTTTACTTATTCATCTTTTATAATACTGGGCATTAAACTATGAAATATAACGCTATACTAAAATAAAAAATAACTAATTATTATTATTAAAGCAATCATTGATGTTGCTGTATAATACTATTTCTTTGCAATGCCCCATTGACACAGATTTCCAGCACTCGCCATCTGCTCCAATGTAAATTTACCTACTCGTCTTGTAAGAGATCACTTTCCGGACTTACAACATAAATAATGATTCTAACAGAACAATAATAATATTGTAAGCAATCCTTCTTCACATATATCTTTACTCCTCCCTTATGGCGTCTATTCCATCCATTCTCTTCACCTTTGGCCACTAATTTACCTAATTACCCCACATATTTCCTATAGTGAGCATAGTGGTGTGATATACGCGCTGTATGTCCACTTGTGCAACAATCGAGTGCATAGCTGCGCGACAATGCCGGCTGCAGTGTGGCTACACCAATGTTGAGTTCGACATTCCGACCCAGGCCTGCCGGAGCACCGGAGTTACTGGTCCGGGGTAATCCGGAGGGAGGGACGCGCACAGAGAAGGATTAGATAGACAATCAGTTAATATGTTATGGATAAATATGTAATTGCAATGATTGCGGTGCTTCTTTAACAATTTAATAGACTACTTGCCTGATACTGAATATCTGATATCTATCACTAAATACCTAAAGTAAAGTTGAAAACGTATGTAAAAATATAAATTTTATTTTTTTAAAACTATGTTTTTTAATAAATTAAGAAAGAAGATTTTCTTTGACGTCATTATTTTGACCTGGAGAAAGGGATGCATATTTAAAAATGTAACCTGTAGATGGCGAGCGAGTGCGTGTTTTAATTTGTTAAGCAGGACTTTGAAGGATTTTAACTTAGCTTATACTCGTACAAGATTAAAATGACAAACGAAAATATTAACCTCCAAGCTATTATTCATACGTCAAACAGATGATCTGTCATGTTTAAATTACCCGCACATGCCGTTGCTATTGGACGTATCGATGTTATTGCTTTACGGCCTTTCATTGGTCCGGCGTAATTCTACGTCATACATGGCGGTAATTTAAATATTAAAATTTCATTAATTTTTTTCTGGCTAATTAATGAAAATTTAGCCAAAAGAAAAAATATGATTAGCAAGTTTTTATTGTCTCTTCAAAAATATAAATAAAAAATGGCACGCAAGTAGCCTATTGCAGTCAACTTATTAAATTTGAAGCAAAAGCAGCGATTCCATTGAGACCTGTCCAAAGATAGAATACGCTAATAATAGTTGCGTTCTTTTTATCATTTGCTTCACTTCACCTCAGCTCAAAGTGAGATGAGTTTCACATGAGCTGAGTTGAGGTTTTTGTGAAGTAAAAAGAACGACAACAAATTCCTTAGAACTTTAAAAAATAAATAAATAAAAAAATTTTGAACATTATAATTTTTTTTTCACTACTAGCCTAGGTACATATCATTATTGACCTGTTATTGAGTTGTGAATTTTTTTTCTCTACCGCTTCCTTAGCAATGCTTAACAACGGTCAATTATAATTTATTATTGACCCAAGGTCAATAATACAAATTTCGCAATTTCACAATTTAAATTTACCACAGCCATCATCGTGAAAATATTAAAATTGAATTCTAGGAACCTTAAAACGTGGTTATTCACCAAAATTTCCATATGCCCGGTATATATAACTATTTGAATATGGATACTTGTATCTTTGTTTCGTTTTATGTGTGTATATGAACAAATACTATGTAAGTAGATCTCCTTATTATTTAAAATAAATGGGTACCCACCAGGCGCGTATACAAGGGGGGGGGGGTAGAGGGGGTAATTACCCGGCTCATAAGCCATTACGATAAAAAACAATCAAACAACCACAAATATTATAATTTAAGATAAATAATAAAATTTAAGAATGTATTTTACACAGTTAATATTTGATGGCTAGTTTTTGAAATATAAATTTTGATTACATAATATGGATGTCAGTTAAAATATACTTGTAATAGTAGAAGTACTGGTGATCCTCATTTTTCACAGTTTAGACACTTTATCCAAGTAAGTCAACAATCTGTTAAATATATTCACTTTTCTAAAATGTTCTGTGATCTGGCAATTTATTTTAGTACATGAAGAGGGGAAAACATGCAGCTTCACATCCCTTGATAAAATGTAATCTTCAATGATAAAGCATTTGATCTTGAATGAAAAAACAATTGCCTGCGTTGCCTTTTTTCTGGTTACCTTTGCATGACCTAATAAGACCCCCCGCCCCTCCTTGGTGCCCACCCATTTTTTAATTGTGCCCACCCTACATTTACATCCTGCCACCGCCACTAATATACACTCTGTTCCATTTAAGCTATTCAGCAGATGGCGTTGGTATCAGCGACAGTTTTTAAGTAGCCGAAATTACATTGGATAAACTTGTCTCTTGTCTCCAATATGAACCAATCAGAGTTCAAAACTATGCCCTATGCTCTACAATACTAAGGGCCACTTTTACAATCATCAGATAAACCTCGTATAACGCTATACCAGGTATAAGATTGGAAATTGTATTTTACAAACCTCGGATAAACCTCAGATAGACTAATCACCAGTATTTCTTATCCCATGGAAATCGGTCGTATAAATGTCGGATAATTTTATCCCTGGTTCTTATGGTTACCACGTAAACACAAACGATGTGTTATTATTCATACGTTTGACAGATGTCAATAAAGTATTTCATCATCACTCTCAGAATTAAAAACATCGTTTATATCATCTAACATCGTGAAAAATGCAAATTAGAAGGCAGAAATAATAACAATATTGATGAAAAATAGTCTAACAAGAAGATAATTTTATTGTATCAATACCAGCCTAAAGTGATTTGCCGTAATTCCTGGTATAACTATCTGATAGATAAAAATGCATTGTAAAAGACAGTCTTGTTTATCGGAGGTATAGTTGCTAGGATAAAGTTATACCTCCGATAGCTATACCATAGTTTATCCATCAATTGTAAAAGTGGCCCTTAATGGCTTAAATGGAACAGCGGTATAGTAGTAGTTTCCATAGTTATAAGCATAGCTGGCTAATTTATGAAATTTAATTTCTTTATATTTTTTTAACTCTGTATCCATTAAAATATAAAGTATAAAATGCAGTCAAATCGTATAGAGATTAAAATATTCTCTAATATTTATAATAACATTAATAATATATTCCGTAACTTAACCGCGGTGACCCAAGGTTCTGGTTAAGCGTTCCGGAATGTAACCAAAACATAATTTCAAGATCGAGGTTTCATTTCGGAATGTGGTTGCTGAAAGTTCTGGTTACTTTTTCGTGACCACAACGACCACAATTTTTTGTGGTTGTTGTGGTCATTTTCTTATTTCTTATAATATAATAAATAAAATTGTATAAACATATAATTATTATTAGAGTTACGTTGTCACTTATTTCTAATGATATGGTGGTTCCCTACTTTACCGACACAAATTAACCAAGATGTTCCGAATCACAACCACTTTTCAATAACCATAACCTAACCACGTGAACCACAAGAACAGCATTTTTTCAAGAAAAACTGTAAAAATCTGCAAATGAGGTACTCCAGGTTGACCAATTATAATGAAAATTTAATCAGCTCTTCATATGGATGTAATGAAGAGGTGTGCGAAAGAATTATAATTTTCATCATCCTAAAAATAGTAAAATCGTATTCTAGAGACCCTAAAACGTGCTTATTGATTAAAAGCTCACCATCGAATTTTTTGACCAAAAACAATATCTTTAGCTAAAAAAATGAAGAAAAAAGAAATGTATATAAAGACAGTAACAAAATTCAGGAAGAGCTAGAAGGAATGAACTAAATTGATACTAAGATAAAAACAAAAGGATATTTCGGTATAAATATTGCAGCTCAAAATATGAATTTCAGTTACCATCCTGCATTATTCCGGGTACGGTTCTGCAGTTCCCCATCCCATAGGCGACGAGTATGGGGCAGTCCTACAATCAGGATATTATCTCTAATTACACCTGTCCACGGGCATCAGTCACAGATGGCAGCACGTGCGCTCCGCGTACTGACGTCATAATTCATAACTCTTGCCCCATACCCCTTCCATTGCCGCACGCCATTGTTGCAAATTGTTGTGTTATTGTGTAGAAATTGATTACCGCATACGGTGATTGGTTGGTGTGACAGAGACAGATATAGGAGGATTGGGGCTACACGTAAGGGGGAGAGAGATGCAAAATGGATAATTGTTATGTATTATATGAGCTAGCATTGATTGGGGGTGTAATTGGAGGTATAAATTGGTGATAAAATCAAATGGGGATATATGAGGAAATTGGATTTGATTTCTAGTTATTTTAATACATATAATTATGTGTTTCTATATAATAAACCAAATACAAACCGGAATTAATATTCTATGAATATTACAATAGAAGATATTAAAATTGAAATAGTATTTGTTACATAAAAATAATTGTAAATATATATTTATACTTTATTTTTAATTATATCTGAAATGTACCCTTCAAAGCTTATCTACTCCAAAACTATAATACATATAATCTTCATTATTTTTTAAATATAATTTTTATTTTGATGATTGACTATAATCTTTTTTAAAAATATTAAATATTGTTAATTGATGTAGTTGTCATTTTTTTTATAGATTTACTGATCTGTACTAAGACTTACAGGCCTATACAGAATAGGGTTATACACATATTATTTCTGAAAATAGCACCCGCAATTATTTTTTTGTCTTTGAATCAGTGTTTATTTTGAGATTTTTTACCCTTCAACAGGTCTTTATGTAAATCAGCGCCAATTTTTGAATTAATATTCCTTAAATATTCGTTTGATCTGATTTCCGGGACAAATGCCGTCCCGTAAAAACTTTGGACGGGATGGATCAAAAAGAGTAAAAGAAGCGGGACGTCCCGGAAAATCCGGGGCAGTTGGCAAACTTATTTGAGAGGTCCTTGTGAAAAATGTAATGAATCATACCTTAGTAAGCGTCAGCTAACATATAAAAAAACAAATAAAATTTTCAAACAATAACATGTGGAGTTCCACAAGGGTTCATTCTAAATCCAAACCAAAATTTAATAACATATCTCGACTTGCCATTAAAATCTAAGTCGAATACTAATAGGTATGAATATATATTTTTACCTTCCGTCACCTTTAGGTATGAAAGGTATTGTCTTTGGTCAAAAAATTCAGCGGTGAGTTTCTAATGAATAAGCACGTTCTAGGGTCCCTAGAATTTGATTTTACTGTTTTACGATATATATATATATATATATATATATATATATATATATATATATATATATATATATATATATACAGGATGTCCCATAACTTCAGGTACATATTAGAAGGGCATATAGTTCTTATTTTTTTTTCAAAATTCCTATAATTAAGGGTAGGTAGTTCACTTAAGAAGAACATTTTTTGTACCCCTGGATACTATAATATTTGAAATAGTGAAATTAGTTATAACTATTACATAAAATAATTTAACAATAAAATTAATTTATGCAATTACGTAAACCTTTGTCATACCAATTAAGTTTGGGAGATGTGTATGTAATGAAAAAAAAATCAAATTATTTACTTTATTTTTACAAAAACTGTTGAAAATTATTTCCATTAACAGCTAAACATAATACAGCACGTTGAATTAAAGAAATTGAACAAGCCCGATGAATTGCATTCTCTTGTCTAATTCTTTCAGCACAATTTTCAACTCGTTGCCGTAATTCTTCAAGGGTTTCAGGTGCCTCTTGATTATCATAGACGAGGGACATATCCACTAACTCACTGTTCTTATTAATTAGATATAATACAACGTAATATTTAATATTAAAACTACCTATTCAACCAGTGTCCCAAAACTGTTTCCTTCAAAAACCTCAAAAACTAATTTTTGAATTTTGAAAAAAATCTTTTTGTTCCGTAATCAGGACATTATGAACTATATGCCTTTCTAATATATACCTGAAGTTATGGGACACGCTGTATATATATATATATATATATATATATATAATATATATATATATATATATACAGAGTGTCCCATTTAAGGTACGAATGCATTGGGATCTCGAGAACCGTAAGAGCTACGAGGTTGGTTAAATTAGACAAAAGTTGCCCCATTAGGAGACCATTTTAATGGTATTTTGTTATTTGCGAAAAAATGTATAGGTCACTAGATATAGGCGAAAAAGTAAATTTTGTAGTTTTTTATTTTTGCAAATAACTTCGAAGTGTGAAATCATACTGGATTTTGGTTTGCACATCTTTAGGGCACTTTTTTATGTTCTTTCAACTGGCGATGCTCAATTTTTTTTATCAATGTTGGTTTTCGAGAATTGATGTCAGTTTTAATTTTTATATGGACGCCATATTGGAAAGTTACGCCATTGAAAAGCGAATTTTTTTAGCTTTACAATGATATAAAATAGTAATAATTTATTTTTATAATTAACAGAGAAATTAACAAAAAATGTTATTAATACTAAAATTTAATTGCAAAAGTAAATCGAAGGCTGCTATTTAAGAAAATAACTACTTAATAAACAAATAATGTTAAAAATACAAACATAATTTACAAAAACTTCACAATAAATTTTCTATTAACCCGTCATTTCGTTCTACGCACTTCTGCGCCTTCGTTCTGTTCCTTTTATAACTTTTCTCAGCATTCTTGGCCTAATTTGATTTAGGATTCTTACTTCCCGAATAAAAAGTTTATTTTTTAAGTATCCGTATTTAAGTAGCCTTCGAATTACTTTTTTCAATTAAATTTTAGTATTAATAACATTTTTTGTTAATTTCTCTGTTAATTATAAAAATAAATTATTACTATTTTATATCATTGTAAAGCTAAAAAAATTCTCTTTTCAATGGCGTAACTTTCCAATATGGCGTCCATATAAAAATTAAAACTTTGACATCAATCCTCGAAAACCAACATTGATAAAAGAAATTGAGCATCGCCAGTCGAAAGAACATAAAAAAGTGCCCTAAAGATGTGCAAACCAAAATCCAGTATGATTTCACACTTCGAAGTTATTTGCAAAAATAAAAAACTACAAAATTTACATTTTCGCCTATATCTAGTGACCTATGCATTTTTTCGCAAATAACAAAATACCATTAAAATGGTCTCCTAATGGGGCAACTTTTGTCTAATTTAACCAACCTCGTAGCTCTTACGGTTTTCGAGATCCCAATGCATTCGTACCTTAAATGGGACACTCTGCATATATATATATATATATATATATATATATATATATATATATATATATATATGTGTGTGTGTGTGTGTATGTATGCGTGTGTATGTATGGGTGTGTGTGTGTGAGTCCGTGTGTGACAAATTTTTTGCCTGCGATAACTCTAATACTGCAATTCTAAAAATTATAATTCTTTCGTATTCTTCTTCGTTACATCCATATGAAGAGCTGATTAGATTTTGGTTATAATTGGTCAACCGGAAGTACTCTCATTTGAAAATATTAACAATTTTTCTTGAAAAAACGATGTTAAATGTCATTTTTTTTACTTTTAATGTTATTATAAATATTAGAGAATATTTTATTTTCTATACGATTTGACTGCATTTTATACATCATATTAAATTGATATGGAGTTAAAAAATTATAAAGAAATTAAATTTCATAAATTAGCCAGCTATGCTATAACTTTGTAAACAGCTGCTATATTAAGAAAATTCTGATTGAAAGATGTCAGTGTCAAGTACAATTGACATAGTATGTTTGTGTTATAATTTTACTGGAAATATAGGATCTTTTGCTAGAAACTTTCTGTATGTAATTTGTATAAAATACATAAAACTGCCAGAAGGTAATGTACGAAAAAAATAGAATATTTTGCAAGGAACTGTTTTTATGAAATTTGTACAAAATGCATAGACCTGACGGAAGGTAATGTGCTGGCCACATCAGATTTTTTAAATGTAGGCTAATATCGGAAGTATTTATGTCCAGTGTTGAATTTTTTAAAATGTTAATAGTTACAATTTATTTAAATATTCGCTTCATATTTTAGTACAGGGGCAACCTTTCCTCTTATGCCTTATACATAGTTGGAAATTGTAGTTATTAATTACAGCTCCTACACATTAAGACAATCGGTGGAAATGAGGCTTTTAATTTGCCTAATTTTAAAAATACTGAAATACTTATCCTAATACTTAAGGCTTTTGTCCTAGTAATAAATTTGGTTATTCTATTCTGAGCGGTATCAAGATATTCTTATCATAATAATTCCATTTATTTCTTCATAAGTACTGTCATTTCAGGCAAACAATTAACTTTCTCCTCTGAGAAGAGTCCATAAATCCTGTATAGCAGAAACATTGATATCCAATTAGCTACCTTAAGACAGATAGCCTCTTACATGCTTCAACACCCATACCCTCTCGACTACTTCCCTGCGATAAATATCCGCCAATAGCGGCCGAGACAGATGGACCGAATAAAATAGACCGAGTTTAAGGGATGAAAAAGGGCATTTCTCTTATTTTTTACCCGGCCACTTCGCTAGGGATGTGGATAAAGATAAGGGACATTGACACGTACACTTGCACCCTTTGATTTATCGGTTTCTTTATATGGGAGATGGGAGTGATTCGGGGATGCAAGAAAAAGACTGTTTATTTGGAAACAGGAAAAAGGGGAGAGTCTTTCACAAATAGAAGCGATGTACATATTTTCTCGGATAGCACGATCGGGGTTCGATTCCTACGGCAACAATTATGCAAAAATACAGCAGAGTCTAAGTGATTCAGAAGACACTACAAGTTATAGATTATATTGGGCCGTAATACTTATCACCACAATATGGTGTACTGAATAACATTCTGGAACTTGCATGACAAGTGAAATGTCATTTTTTCTTCCGTCACTTTTAGGTAAGGAAGGTATTGTCTTTAGTCAAAAAATTGGTGGTGAGTTTTTAATCAATAAGCACGTTTCAGGGTCCCTAGAATACGATTTTACTATTTTTACGATGATCTGTGTGTGTGTGTGTGTGTGTGTGTGTGTGTGTGTGTGTGTGTGTGTGCGTGCGTGCGTGCGTGCGTGCGCGTGTGTGTGTGACAAAAGTTTACTCTGCGGTAACTCTAATACTACAATTCCAAAAATTATAATTGTTTCGTATTCTCTTCGTTACATCAATATGCAGAGCTGATTAGATTTTGGTTATAATTGGTCAACCGGAAGTACCTACATTTGAAGAACGTTTTCGTTCTGATTTTTTTCTCATTTTATTGACAAACATACAACAAAATACAAACAAATATATAATAAAATAGAAGTGTTTGTCTATGTGACAAGTAATTTTAAATTTATTTAGAAATGGATTTACATATTCAATTCTCTTATCACTTTTATTTTTAAAATTCAATATTTCAGTTTATCTATAATACATGTCACCCATATCACAGACTACCAAGCCCACCAAGCCATCGCAGTGTGTGACAGAGTGCTTTAGTTCATAGAAGCAATCTGTAGATGTCACTATTTCGTATTTCGTATTGACTGTCTTAGCCAACGACCAAATATAACTAGACAAAACATTCCCAATCTCTCCTCACTGAATGTTTTGATTTCGGCTGGCCAGACAGAGAAACTAGAGATAGAGATATGTATTGTCTAGTTCGAGTATTTCTCACTAGATGCCACGTAGAGTGTCAGTGTATAGTCTAGTGTTTAGTTTGAACGTTACTCACTAGAGGCCATGTAGAAACATGTGTATTTTATCTTTGTTTTGTAGTTGTAGTGGTTTTCTGAGTGACACGTTGGTTTTTCTTTAATATTAAACCTTATAAATTATTTAATGTTAACCTTAAATGTTAACCACGAAATTTTAACTAAGAACACTTGCGCAACTAGTGAGCTACGTTCAAACTAGACACTGATACTCTACGTGGCCTCAGTGGTGACTTCTATTGAGAAATACTCGGACTAGACATGTCTGTCTCTAGTTTCTCTGTCTGGCCAGCCGAAATCAAAACAAACCAAATGAAGTTTTGTCTAGTTATATTTGGTCGTTGGTTTTAGCTGTAGTTGAGGTGATCCGTGATTTTTCTGTTTATTAAAAAATATTTTTGATTTTAAAAAACAGTCCTCAATTACGATAAATAAAATCGGATTACAATAATAAAAATAATTAGCCAGTAATCATTAAATATTTTATTAAAAATCGAAAATACAGGTATGAGTCGGGAACATTTCTCACCTCACACACTGAGACATCTGGTGGTTGCCTACTTCGTAAACATGATATAATATTTTGGTATACCTATAGGATCGTAGTATGATCACGGTTTTAACTAAAACGCTGTTTTAGGAAATGTCAAATGCAAATTTCAATACTTAGTTTCGCCCTTATGTTTAAATAATGATTTTGTTGAAAATATTTGTTTGAATACAAACTATGTTCTGCTTTAAAATCATATTTTGATAAATTTTATATAATTTATTATTGTTATTAAATAATGAAAATTGACATTTCTTAAAATAGCGTTCGAGTTAAAACCGTGATCATACTACAAACCATTGTATTTATACACTGGTAACAATAAAGTTATCATATATTTGATGTATGCAGTGGCCACCCAAATCTAAAAAATCTGCTGTTATCTTCCAAAAATTTAGATTTAATAAAACCACATTTATTTTACGATGTTTTAACAACAATCTAAACATTTCCAGATTTTTTTATCTTCTATATTTTATACTCTAATGCCATAAACACTGTAAATATCGTCTGGGAATTTACGACTACGGTAGACTTGCATTTCCTGGGTTG
>OY720461.1:28318475-28400975 GCA_963082715.1 Harpalus rubripes | reverse complement strand
ACAAATAGCGTGCCGAAAGGTGCAACAGCACTCTATGATTTTTATTAAGTCGTAAATGTCGGCTTCTTTGGCCCGACGTTCCATATACTATAACGCAGACTTTCAAAGCGAGATCTAACATACATTATTAGATATTTTATTGCTTATAATGTAACGAAGAATACAGACACTAAATAAGTAATGTGTATTAATTGTATGTAATATTAAATAGTAATGAGTTTATTTCTTAAATCAGAGAATGGACTGAAATTATTCATCGTTTATTTTATTTTTCTTAAGATATTACTTGAGATTTTAGAGAAATGGACATTAGGATTAAAAGAAACCAAAACGACAGAATATGAATTGCATTATTAGAGTACGATGAGAAAATCACAATTTACCAACGTTGGAAGAAAATAAAAAAATCTGATGTGGACACCACACGACTTCCTTGTACGCAAAACTAATATGAAGTATAGACTCAATTACAAAATTGCACGTATTTGACGTAATTTGACATTAACATCTATTTTTTATTTTTTTGTTATTTTTTGTCCTAATCCATAGCAAGCTTCATTACAAAAACCAAAAAGTATATAAGTTTTAAATTTACATATCTCGCTTATACAAAGGGCTAATTTAATAATACTTGATGTGCTAGACGCAGAATTTAATTCTCTAAAACTCTTATTTGAAGCATTTATTTCTATAATCAAAATGAAACCATTTTATTCAAGAAGAACTGTTAACAACTTCAGGTAATATATCACTTCCGGTTAGCCTGTTTTAACCAAAATCTGCTTTGTTATTCCAATTGATATAAAAGTCTTATATACCAAATTTGAAAAGTTTTGGATTATATTTTAATATAGTTTTTCATTAAAATTATAGGCTTCAGATAAAGCACCATTTCTGGAAATTATATAATGACCAAAAACGGAGGTGCACAACTAGATGTTATAGATGTCCTAAATACAAAATTTCAACTTTCTACGGCTTACCGTTTTTGAGTTATGCGAGATACAGACGTCACGACGAAATTAGTCAGAATGGATTCAGGGATGGTCAAAATGGATATTTCCGTTGAAATCTGAAAACCGAAATTTTTCGCGAATACGATACTTCCTTTACTTTATACAAGGAAGAAAAAAACATTGAACAGCTGAGAAATTAGAACAAAGAAGTATTATGAACAAAATGACTTTTCCCGGTCAGAATTTAAAGAAAGAAAGAAAGAAGCAAACAAAAAGAAAGAAAGAAAGAAATAAAGAAGAAAATATTATTAATACAGAAATAAATAAAAGAGACCAAGATAATCAAAAGCAAGAAGAAGACAAGTATCTATCTATAATAATATACAAAAATATTAGACTACAGGTAAACCACAAGATCTGAAGTATAGACAGAAGAGACTAAATTATTAGCTAGAGCTAGGCTTATTGAGATGCGGAAACGAACAAAATATTACTGGATGAAAGAAGATCGGATTTGCCAGAAGTCAAATATATTAAGAAAGAAGAAGGAAGGACCCAAATACTACTTGTACTTAAGAGGAATGGAATTGTTCCTGTACTAGAACTGTTAATATTTTTAAAAATTCAACATTCGACGAACATACTTCTAATATGAACCTACGTTTTAAAAAAAGTATTATTGAAATCTATCAGTATTTGACCTTGATTTTGTACGGAAACGATAAATGCCGTTTTCCCTATAAAATCAAAGTCAAATACTAATAGATTTCAGTAAACCTTTTTTTAAAATGCAAGTTCATATCAGAAGTATGTTCGTCTAATGTTGAATATTGAATATGTTGATAGTTCTAGTACAGGAACAATTTATTTGAATTTTCACTTCATATCTAGCACGCAGGGGTTCCATTCCTCTTAAATAGTTTACAGATTAGACTTTTTCAATTTAAAATCTATTTCTTTCTATCGCCTGACTTTGAGAGTCGCTATTTCAAGACAGTAAAGTAAATAATAGTAAATTTTTATAAAATGCTCTTTATCGTAAAGAAAAAATTACTATACAACTTACAAATTAACGTGATAGAAGTATATATATTTAATTTGTTTGCATTAGAGCTCTAGTTATAAGTAAAATAATTATTGTACCAAGGTTCGTTATTTTTATAGCATTGTTATATTGAAATAATAACTGAAAATGTTGATTACAACAAAGAATATATTGATTATAGCTCAAGAATATAGATTACAAGAATGAATTCGACAATTAATCAAATATTTTGCGAAGAATGTAATGCTTTATGATTTACATACAATTCTGAAATCACAATGAGATAATTTTATTTTTATTTTCTACCGATACTGAATTTTCCTTATTTATTATTAAATTGTAACAGAAATATCCTGCCAAACATTTTGTGTCATTGGTTCATTGTTATGTTACAAACTATAACCCTAAAATTGTTGATTACAACAAACAATTTGTATTACAATCTGTTGATTGCAAGAATGAATATAAGAAAATTTCATCAATATATTAAAATCTAGCATTTTTGAAGAATAAAAGATAGGTATAGTTTAACTTTAAAGCGTGTGGTAATTTGCAAATTTTACATCATGTAGGGCGCTAAAATATAACTTTGCACATAGGTGCCTCATACCCACAGAGCTGCTATGGTCAAACAAGACTTCAAAAATATTGCTGTTACTAAAATAGTAAAATACCTGTATTTTCATTGAAAATTTGCATCGTTAGACATTTTAACTTCAATAAAAGCTTTTGTAACTTCTTTTGAGAAGTATTTTAAAGTTATCAAAGATTTTCTCACATTTTACGTTTAAAATTTGGAAAAACAAACGCCATGGAACACAGCAAGATCTTCTAAATTTTAGAATTATAATTGACGGTTTCTGGATATTAATTTGACTATTTTGAATTAATAGTAATGCATTCTGAAATTAATTTGGAAAGTTTGTATTACTTTTGATTAAGTAAAATACAAAGGTTACGCTGGAAACTAAGACACAGGGGAAGTAGCGTAACTAAGAGTTCGGGGGCCCACAAGTTTTTGGGCCCCGTTTTTAATTGTAGCGTTTATCATTAAGTACTACACACCACAAGAACTTGTGGAAATTTTGATTAGGCTCACTTTCATCTGAGTTGACATGTTAAGAAGTAAAATAACCAATATTGCAGGTCTGAAATTCCAAGATTAGGCACCTTTACATCCCACCAGAGTCATTGTATGTTGTGGCATTTACTATGAAAATGTGATTGGTTTTTTTTAAAAAAAATTGAAAATGAAATTGGTGGCGCAGTCCACTTTACAGGGAATTGATTAATATCCCGAATGAAAGAACAAACAGAATATGGTATTAGCAAGATGGATCAGTATCATATAGTCTAAATAGTAGCAATTTTGCGAAAATCATTCTCCTATCGTTAATCCCACGTTTTGGTAATAAACGTTGGCCGCCAGGTGTCTTGATTTGACACACCCAAACTTCTTTTTATGGCGTTATTTTAAAGGAAAACTCTGGATCAGTCGCAGGAAAATATTTGCCAAGAAATCGAAATTCTACAGGCCGAAATGGAAAATGAAGAGCTTGATTTTACATAGCGGATAAGGACCCCCTTAGCCGATAATATTTTTGGAAATTGACATTTTAAAAAATAAATGACTAAATAAATTTGTATGTTGCTACAAAAAAATAATTAAATTCAAAATTTCGCAGTAGTAACAAAATTATAAATCATGTAAATTGGGGCCTCGTTAGTTACGCCACTGCGACAGGGGTCGTATATTTTAGAATTATATTTCAAATTTGTTTATAGCACCTAGTTTCCTTCAACAATAATACACCACCCCTCTTTCCTTCTTTAAAGGCTTCCGCAACCAATATTCTTTTCAAATGCTTTGAAACTAATTTCTGGGAAAATTACAAACTGGTAAAATTGTCAAATTAATTTCTGATAACTTAAAAACTGCCAGAGCAGTCAATATAAATACTGGGGGACTTAAAAATTTTAAATTAATTTCAGGCTGATTTAAAAATGTCAAAGCTGCCAAATTATTAATCATGATTAGAAAATGCTTTCTGGTTATTTCTATACAGGCGGTGTGCACAAAAGTAGTCAGCGCCGAAAGCGGACAAAAATGACAAAATGGTTACTCGTTGAAATATAGCAAGGTTATGTTTTATGTCAGAATAATTTTGCAATTTCTATTTTATAAAATATTTGCAATGAATGCGATGATAGGACGTCAAATATTATGTGATGCAGTGGGGGAAGTAATAATTCTTACAAAATTACCGATTGAAGTATCAAATTTGATAAATTTCCTAGAAGATTATATGAGGAACAAATGTTTAAGAATATAATGAAAAATTCTTTCAGGTATACATATTTTCTCATTGTAAAAGAATAAAATTCCAACAATGGTCATCTGATTGCAATAATGAATTATATAAAAATGTGTTTCTTAAGTTAATATTTGAACAAGATATAATACAAGAAGCAGTAAATTGTCTTAAAATTTCATAATACTTGCAGTTGTATGACATAGAAGTCTATTTTTGATATAATTCGTCAATTTATTATAGATTTTGTACTTGTAATGTTAATGTTAAAGATAGAAATTTACATGGTTTCGTATTTTTCGTGTATTTTTTTCCGAGCTTGTGCAACTGATTCCACTTAGAGCCTGGTATATTTTCAATGAAGAATCTTCTTCATTTATTGCGAATATAAAAGAAAGATGCTAACATCATACACTTATATCGTGATATGTAGAAATTTTCTTCTTTCCAATCCTCCAAGTTTTCCAACATTTTAATCTCAATTTCTATGTATTGTGCATCTTGTAACATTTAACTAATATTATAAATTATAATACCTATAAATTTAAATATGATAAAATGGTTTACAGAAATCACACATATTATGAGAAAAAATATATTTTCTGCCACAGTACCTTCGCTGGTATTTGTCACACATTTAATGTGGAATTAAAAGATCTATTTAAGTATTTATAAAGTATTTATTATTGAAATACAAATTATATGAAAATTCTTATTTATTTGACAACTGCCTTGTTTCTAATAACCGCAAAACATGATTTATACAGTAACTAGATTTTTTAAAATTAAACATAAACATAACATCTCCCCTTTTGGAGGGTACACTAATACTATAAAAAAAGTAAATTAAAACAATTAAATAGTACATTACATTATATAGTCCTTATATCTGATTGGCATTTTTATAACTCTGCCTGAACGAGTTGCTCTAGGTTGACCTAAAGTAGAAGTGTCATTATTTGTTACTGTTGGATTATTTTCAGTCTCTAAAGTCTCATGTGTATTACAAATACCATTGTTGTTGGTTTCATCAACAAATTTTGTTTGGGCATCTGTGGAACTAGGTTTTAGAACAGAACTATTTCTACGGTATGTTCTGTTAAATTCATTGCGAATTATGTAAGATCTAGGCGTAGTACATTTATTTATGACTGTAACTGGCTCCCAATTTTTATCTCTACGCCACCATGTTAGAGGCGCGATGCTCATAATGTGTGCACATTTTGAGCGTCAGCACCTCTAACTGCTACATTGGCATTTTTGGTTACCGAATCAACTTTGACATTTCGAGAAAGTGATACAATTTACAATTTTATTTTGAGTTGTTGCTATTGTGCATGAATATTATACATCATAGTATACTTAAATGAATAAAGAAACTATTTAAAATTCTATATATATGATGTGACAATCAATAAAGCCAAAATACCAGCGAAGATACTGTGGCAGAAAATATAATTTTTCTTATAATATGTGTGATTTCTGTAAACCATTTTATCGTATTTAAATTTATATTATAATTTATAATATTAGTTAAATGTTACAAGATGCACAATACATGGAAATTGAAATTAAAAAGTTGGAAAACTTAAATGATTGGAAAGAAGAAAATTTCTACATATCACGATATCAATGTATGATGTTAGCATCTTTCTTTTATATTCGCAATAAATGAAAAAGATTCTTCATTGAAAATATATCAGGCTCTAAGTAGAATCAATTGCACAAGCTCGGAAAAGAAAATACACGAAAAATACGAACCATGTGAATTTTTATCTTTAACATTAACATTACATGTACAAAATTTATAATAAATAGACGAATTATGCCAAAAATAGACTTCTATTTCATACAACTGCAAGTATTATACAATTTTAAGACAATTTTCTGCTTCTTGTATATTATATCTTGTTCAAAAAGTAACTTAAGAAAGACATTTTTATATAATTCATTATTGCAATCAGATGACCTTTGTTGGAATTTTATTCATATGATAAGTATCTTTTTCAATGAGAAAATATGTATACCTAAATGAATTTTTCATATTAGTAGAAGATATCTAATGAAAAGTTATTTTCTTATACATCTGTTTCTCATATAATCTTCTAGGAAATTTATAAAATTTGATACTTCAATCGGCAATTTTGTAAGAGTTATTACATCCCTCACTGCATCACATAATATTTGACGTCCTACCATTCGCATTCATTCTAAATATTATATAAAATAGAAATTGCAAAATTATTCTGACATAAAACATAACCTTGCTATGTTTCAATGAGTAACCACTTTTGTCATTTTTGCCCGCTGTCGGCGCTCACTACTTTTGTGCACACCGCCTATTGCACGATATTTTAAAAATATGATTAAGTAAGTTATAACCATCTTAATTTTCGTAATTCAGTTTCAGTAAATTACTGTTTCCCTAGATTCGCGACCAGACACTCAAGAGCACGCGGCTATGAGACAAATTCGTAAATCCCCAAACCGTTCGACCAACAATACATATTGACTATTGACACCTATCAAAACCAACACCAACCAGCCCATCCCCATAGCGTCCCATTCTCCATCCCATACTACTATCCCTTTTACTAGGATGTGCATTATCGACGTGATTGAGTGGTCGGCAGATGAAGCAGCAACAGATCATCTGTATCGGATGCTGGCTATAATCTGCATATGTGTCGCTCTCCCACACATACACGCGGACATGGGATGCATACAGCCGTGATGCAGCCTGACCGATGTTAATGGATATGTGACCGTTTCGCTAATTGTAGTAGGCTGCGACATGGGGTGGAACAGTGACGGGGAGAGGGAGGGGGGATATAAATACAAGAGCGGGAAGGTGGACGAGGGATTGGGATGGTGTATGGACCAGAGACAGATCCCAGGAAATGTTATATTTAATTTAGATAGAAGATTTAGTTACATATTTATTTAACGTAACTTCGGTATTGCAATCTATCTATTTAGGACTTGAATAAAGCTGTCGCCGTTTACCCTTCCAACCGGGCTCACCGAGCCGCAGTGTTTTACCACTGCCGTACTGCCGGTTGGATTTCAGCCATTGCTACATTTATTTAAGATGTATAAGTGGCCAGCTTATAGCATCCGAGTGTGATGAATACAAGTAACTGTATTTATTTTTTTACAACAAATCACACATACGGCCTAATTCTCTAAGCAAAATTGTAAAAATTAACAACCATTTTCAGTTGTTAATTTCAATGTCAGTTGCTAAGTTCAAAATCCCAATTCACTATTACATCAAGTTGCTAAAATTTAACAACTAGTCGTTACGTCGAGTTGTTAATCTAGCAACTGCATTTCTCTCGTTGTTAGTATTAAGGCAATCGTTGTTAAATGGTTTTTCTTGAAAATTTTGTGTTAGGAAATAATCTTTTACTGGAAATAGAGGGACGACTGCAAAGGTAAACTATTTATAAACTAATATATACCTACATGCCTAATAATTATATACGTTTTTAAACAAGATTTTAGATTTATGCAAAGAAATTTGCGAGATGTTAGTAATCCATTCCCGATACTGATATCGGGAAAAAAATATTTACAGAGATATTCAAACTGAGCAAGTGTCGTTTAATTCATGGTATTGGATAGTCTCATGCTTCAAGATGAAGGGTTTACATTTATTCCAAACTTAAATATTTTAATTCTTAATATTGAACAAATTTTCAGATTCTCTCCCGAAAAGATCTAAATTAAATTTTTACTGCTAAAACTCCTAGACGATGGTCATGCGTCATTCCTGATGATAAGATTCTTGAAATTTCAAAATCAATCGCATCGATTTGAATAAACATGTATACTGAACTGGATAACTTCATCAGATTCTCCCAACACTTAATTTCTACGCCTAGCTATGGGTCTTATAAAGAGATTACAGGGCAAAATTTCAATTTTTCAAGTCAATCATGCATTTGCAAAATTTCCAACTAGCAGTTATCAGACCTGAAATGCAAAACTAGCTTTGTTATTTAATTACTCCAAAATTATTGTGAAATCTACCATTAGAGAATATTGTCCCGCGGAACATCTTGCACCCCAAATTTTCTTATTACTCATTATTAAAAACTCAAACGTCAAACGAATCAAATTCTGTCACTTTAGGTTGTGAATAGAGTAGAAATATGTACAAATATTAAGAATCGACATGCCTTGTAACTCACTTGTTAATAACTTCATTGCTATATTTAACAACGATTGTTCAGAACGACCATTTTAACAATGTCGTTAATTATGTATTTACTGAATACCAATTGAATGACAGTTGTTACAAGAGTTGCTAAAAATCGTTGTTAACTCTCAGTTGCTACCTAACGACTATGTTAACAACTATGTTAGTGAATTAGGCCGATAGTCGGTCGACCGGGAATCGAACGCACGGACCATGGTTCGGGTGACGTCACTGCTCAGCCACCAAGCCGACAGAATAAAGTTGCTATTTCAATTGAAAAGCAAAAAGTAAGTTAGTCACAAGTTATTGCATTTTAAAATTTGAGCATTTCTGTCCTATAAAAATGTCTAATTAATATGTAATTGTCCACCAGTGTTTATTTTTTTTTTCTTTATAAAATCCAGTCAATAATTTTGTAATATTTAAACATGGTCCTGAGGTAAATTAACTTACAGAAATCTATAAAATGTAAATAAGCTAGGACACCACACGACTTCCTTCTACGCAAGACCAACATGAAATATAGACCCAATTATAAAATTGCACGTATTTGACCACTATTTGACGTAATTTGACTTTAACATTTATTTTTTTATTTTTTTGTACTTTTTTGTCCTAATCCATAGCAAGCTTTATTACAAAAAAGTATATAATTTTTAAATTTTACATATCTTGCTTATACAAAGGGCTAATTTAATAATATTGGTTGTGCTAGACACAGAATTTAATTCTCTAAAACTATTATTTGAAGCATTAATTTCTAAAATCAAAATAAATCTATTTTATTCAAGAAAAACTGCTAATAACTTCAGGTAATATGTCACTCCCGTTAGCCTATTTTAACTAAAATCTACTATGTTATTCCCATTGACATATGCCATTATACCAAATTTGAAAAATTTTGGATTATATTTCAAAACAGTTTTTCATTAAATTCTATTATAGGCTTCAAGTAAAGTACCACTTTATAGCAGTCCTAAATACAAAATTTCAACGTTCTACGGCTTAACGTTTTTGACTTATGCGAGATACGTACGTACAGACGGCACGACAAAATTAGTCAATTAGGGATGGTCAAAATGGATATTTCCGTTGAAATCTGAAAACCGAATTTTTCGCGATTCTTACTTCCTTTACATGTACAAGGAAGTAAAAAATGGACTAAGGTTGGCTTTGTTAAGAGCTGTGCAATTATTGTCATAGTTAAATTTTTTTCTCAGCATGGAGCTTTAAATCCTTTCATAAGACGTATAATTGATTTTGGAAGCTCTAAATGTGGGCTACCTACAACGAAAAATTTTAAAGTTCTTTGGGCTGCAGATACATGATTGATAAATTATTTCAACTGTCTCATTAGATGTCCTAGGTCTCCTCGGTGATTTTTTTCTTTCCACATAAACTCTCTCCTTAAACTGTGGCACTCTAATCTAATTTTTTTTTACCTGAATCATGGTTTTCAGTTTGGTTAACCAAAAAACGCACGCACTATTTTAGTGGATAGTTGTCAATATTAGAGAGTAACTTTAGTCTATAAATTAAGAAATATATAAACAAAATAAACGTCAAAGTATGAGTTTTAATTTAAAGTGACAACAATTTTTTTGGATTACTAAACGACCAGAGTCAATTCAAAAGTCAAACCATATACCTATAATAAGATGTAAAATAATTAATTGGGCGAGATTGCAGTTGGCATTGGCACTTGTTGTGATGGGGTCACCAAGTCTGTTTTGCAGTGTAAAATAATGAATTGGTAGAGGTCATGGAAGACGCCGTTGAAGATGGTGTAATTCTGCCTTGTTTATCTATCTTGGATCGCCGGAAGGTACTGATGAAACTGCTGCGTCATCACAAATCCAAAAATTCAAAAAATCTCGTAAAACCGTTCATTGTTTCTCCATACACATATTAATCACAAAAGTAAGATAATTAAGTAACTAATTGATAGAATGTCGTAAATAACAAATATAACTGAAGCAAACACAGCTTAGGTAAGTTTCTTTGAAAATAGGAGTAATATTGTCTATTTTATATTTAATTGAATAAATGTGTCATATTAAATATGTAATTATATATTTTCTTAATTATTTGACTGTAATGACGTTAATAAGAATAGTCCATAAAATAATCATAAAATTCGTTAAATAAATTACGATGTTCCTTAGTACAAGGAAAAAAATCCCTTTTATATCTTAATTAAATATGATTATTAAACTGTACACCTATAATTATAATTAATTTTTATATCTTTGCAATAAATTACAATTATTTCTGTTTATGAAGAAAGATTCTACTCGTACTTTTAAAAATATCAGAAGAAGATACGATAATATTTTTAATAATAAAATCTACTATATGATAAAAGCAGATATGATACTTTTCGGCGATTTTAAGTTTTCTGGCTTGCAAAAAAATCGCGTACACCTATTTTTTGCTCTATTAAGGCCCGGTATTTTCACTTCCGAATAAAGTTTCGAATAAGTATTCGTTAAATAAATTTATTCTATTTATTTAACTAATGAATAATTCCATTGCGTCTTTTCACACATTTTATAGAAACAAATCGCTATCTGCAGAATAAGTTTAATGTTCGTGAATTGGTAGCCTTGCAGAGTGAATTTGTGTCATTAGGGAAGGATGGAGTTTAGCTTGGCTACGTTAAGCAGACAAGGATGAAATGTGTCAACTTCTTTTGGATCCGTAGTTGACAAAATTTAGTTTGACACCTTCAATGTCAATATTATCTGTATTCTTATGCATTTTTAGCCCCGGGAGACTGTAATTTACAAGTGTACCATCTAATGAAGCATTCAGATGTGGTAAACGAGATATGTATATGCATACTTTTTACATTTTTTCAGTTCAAAAAAAATCTGTCCAAAAAATATTTTGTCAGCGTTAAATGACAGGATCTTTATAATGATTTACCTATTCACTGTTTGAGATCAAATGCGTTCCCCAATGCCCAATATATAATAATAAATTGTTTTCATAATCAGAATCTGCCAAAAAATTCCTTCATGTATGTGGTTGTGTGGCTGTCTGATGGGGTATGATCGATTTCCCACGTTATTTAATTAATTCATAGTTCAAAATATCAGTATAATCATCAAAAATATTTAATATATCCATTTTGTTACAAATCTGTACTATGTGGAAATATAATGAACTTACGAATAAACAGGTTATTCGCTACCCAACTACCGAATAACAGATGTTATTCTTTCGAATAAATTTATTTGCAAGTGAAACGACAACAAAAATATTTATCCGAAGGTAGTGAGCACGCGAGGCGAGACGAGACGAGAAGTATAAAATATCGATCTCGTCTCGTTCTCGCACATTTTTTTGAGTGTCATCACGTTCTCGCACGAGAGTCTCGCTATAAAATAAGCGCTTGCGCACTACGTATGTACGTAACTATTTAACTACAAGAGACAAGTTCGCACCAATAACACCGTCTTCCATGTATTTGCAGTCGTAGAACTATAATAAAGAGACGAAACACTAAATTCTGGTCACCAAATTATTTTAATACGAACATAATGTTTATTCATTTACGGTCACCAGAAAATGTGATAAGTTAGTAAATAATTTAATTTACCTCTAAAATATCAAATTTATCATCAAATTGTGATCTCAAAACTATTTCAATACGAACACATTCTGTCATCAGTAAAACGAATTAAACATTACAATTTTTTAGGTAACTAAAAGTACCTACACTTTTTCATTAAATATATGCCACTATTTAAGTAAGATTAAGTTATAAAAAACCGCTACACTGGTAACCCGCTGGCAACCAATCACTCCGCTTCTCTCCCTGTTGGCTCCCATCGACGCTTAATATAACATCCTTTACTTTTCAGGGGCGAAAAGTTTTATTAACCGTCGTTTTAACTGGGGTGAATTAGGGGCTGAAATATTCTAATGGATGCAATACCGATTTTGTCTTTATTTTTGCATTTTCTCGTTCAGAGACCGATACTAATCGACTTTAAATAGACTAAAAAAATATTGTGAATTCATATAATTTTCACAGTTACGCGTTCTATGCATGAATTAGCATTGACTCTACTTCTTGTACGGTGCATTTTTCATTGAATTTATGAATCAAAGCTTTAAAGTTACAAATATTTCTCGCTGCTCGCGGTTGTTATATCGATCTCGCCTCGAATTTTAAACTGCAATTTCGCTCTCGTTCTCGTCTCGCATAATGCAACGAGACGAGACGAAATGCGAGAGTACTCTCGCCTCGTCGCGCATCACTATCCGAAGGATAGATAAATTTATATAAATCTGTATTCGCAAGTGAAAATACCGGCCTTAAATCGATCTTGATTTTGAATTTGTCAATGTCACTAGTGTCAATTAAAAAGTCATAATTAACAGAAATTCAAATACATATTTGATTGTTCTTTAATTTCTCTGCAATATTTTGTAATTTAACAGTAGGTAAATTAAACACAATGAAGAACTAGCTGCATAATAGATCAAATAGTGATGACAGTGACAACATTCTCAGTTTTTACATTATTAAAGAGCTAAAAAATTACAAAATCTTGATTACTTGATTTTTGAGGTGTACGCCATTTTTTTGCAAGCCAGTGTACATGATTCTTATTTTTACCTTCCGTCACATTTAGGTAAGGAAGGTATTGTCTTTGGTCAAAAAATTCGGTGGTGAGTTTTTGATGAATAAGCACGTTTTAGGGTCCCTAGAATACGACTTTATTTTTTTTACGATGATGTCTGTGTGTGTGTGTGCGCGCGTGTGCGTGTGCGAGTGCGTGTGCGTGTGCGTGTGCGTGTGCGTGAGCGTGTGCGGGTGCGGGTGCGGGTGCGTGTGCGTGTTCGTGTGCGTGTGCGTGTGCGTGTGCGTGTGCGTGTGCGTGTGCGTGTGCGTGTGCGTGTGCGTGTGCGTGTGCGTGTGCGTGTGCGTGTGCGTGTGCGTGTGCGTGTGCGTGTGCGTGTGCGTGTGCGTGTGCGTGTGCGTGTGCGTGTGCGTGTGTGTAACAAAATTTTCGTCTACGATAACTTCCATACTACAATTATAATTCTTTCGAATTTCTCTTCATTACATCCATGTGAAGAGCTGATTAGATTGTGGTTAGAATTGGACAACCGGAACTATGTTAAATATCATTTTTTCACATTCAATGTTATTATAAATATTAAAGAATATTTTATACGATTTGACTGCATTTTATACTTAATATTAAATGGATATAGAGTTAAAAAAATTATAAAGAAATTAAATTTCATAAAGTAGCCGTAGCTATGGAAACAGCTACTATATTAAGAAAATTTTGATTGAAAGATGTCAGTGTCAAGTGAAATTCACATAGTGTGTTTGTTTTATAATTTTACTGGAAATGTAGGATCTTTTGCTATAAATTTTCTGTATGGAATTTGCATAAAATACATGCAACTGCCGGAAGGTAAAGTACAAGAAATATAATCTTTAGCAATGAACTTTCTGTATGAAATTTGTACAAAATACATAGAACTGACGGAAGGTAATGTGCTGGCCACATCAGATCAGAAACAGTGAAACAGTAATACACTTCACCACTCTTTCCTTCAATTTCTTAAAAGCTCCTAATCAATTTTCTTTTGGAATGCTATCAAAATAATCATGAATTGCAGCTTCGATATCTTCTTCAGCCGGAAATCTTCTACCCCATATTTTTTTTTAAGTCCAAAAGATAGTCACAATGTATGATGCAACTTAATTTCAAGTGACAGATAAATATCTGTTTAAAATAGTATTGCAAATTTTCTTGTTCATGGGCTACCCGATTTCTTTTTCGAGCCCCAAATACTCCCTGGTAACTACGGCACTGAACTATACATCACTTGTCCTTTGAATTGATATTGACATGTATATTGCGGGCAGTCTCGAAGCTGTCGGGATTACGACCATCCTGACTGAGTGATTTACGGGCGATATTCTGTAATTATTGATTCTGATTAAGTCTGTTGTTTATCGGCTTCCGGATTGCCCTTGTGTTGCCGGCATTATACGCGTAATCCGAGACAATGTGATGATACGGGATCATGGCTGTGTAATCAGTAAGTTGTTAACACCAAGATTACAATTTATAACACGGGGATCATTTTTTAATCGATAAATATTGATATTTCTACGATCAATAAAAAATAGGCTTTTTGAATGACATTCGTCATTTTGTTACAGAAAGTGAATAGTTGCTGACCAAAATTCTTTGCCGACTGTTAATAGTAACGGTTTATGAAGTAAATGGGCCCGTCAGGGTTTTTCTGAATTTTTTATATGCTACGAACAATTTAAAAATATAAATTCCGTATTTTTGCTTTCTTGAAATTACGCTTAATAACGCCTAAAATAATTATTTAAGTTTTGACGCGAAAGTTCTGACGTTAGCGTTACTCCGTCACAGAGCCGGATCTAGATATTTTAGCACCTGAGGCAACAGAAAAAATTGCGCCTCCCTCCCTCCCCAAGTGTTTTTTGAAAAAAAAATTATATTTGCGTTTTAGAAAATATATATGTAAGGATACATATGTAAATAGAAAAAATAATATATATTTTTTAGCATAAATTTTATAATCTAGGCATATACAATGTCAACAATAAAGAAAAAAAAAGAAAAAGTATTAATAATAAATAAACAGTTCTTCTATATGAACCACAAGAAATAAATATACACTAATATAATCTTTGGCAAGAAACTCACAAAAAAATTGCATATTCCTTGCTTAATCGACAAAATGGCCATATTTGACAATCTCTTTTGACTGAGCGTCGATCTTAGATAAATTTTAATCAACTTGAGTTTACTAAAAGATCTTTCGCACGAAGTAACTGTAACGGGAATCAATAAAAAAATTCTTAAAGCTACTTCGAAGTTGGGGTACGATTCTGTTAATCTACCTATATTCTATAGTTACATTGGGAAGAATGGATAAAGCGTGTATCTTAAAACTCAAAATTGCATCTGCCATTTCTATAGCATTTAACTCACTTATATTTTAGAGCTAAAATTAGCAATTGATTTTTGAAAATCACTCATAGCGGCTAGTTTCTCACCAGAAAAGAATCTAAAATCTGTTGCTACGTTGTTAAATTTTTCATACCTCCAGTTTAAATGAAATAAGAGCATCCAATGATTGATTTATTTCAATTACAAAAAGTTTCTGGTCAGAAAAATTGCCCTCCATATCTTTTTATTTTTAAATTCAGGTGTAATGTTTCATAAATGTTCCGCAATATTTTTGAATTCTTCAAACACGTCTTTGAAACCATGGTCCCTTATTTCTTGCAAACACATTACCAGCCCTTTAATAAGTTGAGATGCCTTAAGCACAGTTATATTTTTTGACTGTGCTACTTTATCTACTTGAATTAAAATATTATCCCAAATTGATAGCGTACACAAAAAATTGTAATTAATTTTCGATTTTATGTTAATTATTTTTGTAAAATCAACTTGCACAGGGGCGTGCGCAGCATGAAGGCGCCCTACCCTAAATGCTGATTGCATTATTTAAATTCACCTGTGCGGTATATGTACTAAACATAAATTCATTTAATGTAATTTTTATTATTACATATTGAAAATAAATAATCTTCATTATTGAGGTAATTATCTCATTGAGGCGCTTTTATAAATCAGTAGTAAAAAATGCTCTTTTGGTCTTCTGGTTGGCGCCCCTATAAACTTTAAACCTGAGGCAAGTGCCTCGCTCGCCACACCCTAGATCCGGCCCTGCTCCGTCATAAGTAGAGAGAATCGACATACATTACCATTAATATATCCATTACAAACTGTGATCAAAAATCTTTAGAGCTAATGGTAATAAAGTAAGCCAGATAGCCATTTCAAAATATATATTTGTTTGATTTACTTACATGAATAGGTATAGGAGTAGTGTTAAATGTTAATTTATGTAAAACTTCGATAGTACATATTATACATAAATAAAAATCAGGTAAGTAAAATTAATAATTTTTGCTCGTTTTCATAATCAAGTTAATTATTTGCTTTAATTAATGTGACTTTATGACTTTCTTTAATATAAAATTGAAGTTTTCATATTCACCAAGTGCCATTATTATAATTAAAATAGTATTTAAACTATTTTCTATTTATAATTAAATACAACAAAGACAGTATTGATTACAATAATCAAAGCATGGTTCATAATAAGTAATCCAACATTTAAATTACTATTTACTAAATGATTACAACAATGGCAAGTATTGAGATTACAATAATTAAAACATAAATAATAATATAAATTGATTTAATAAGTAACTTTTCATTTGATCTTAATAAAGAAATACTTGGATATATTAAATATGTGCATGTTAGAATATGTGTAAAGCCAATTGCGAATTTATGAGCAAAATATGCAGGGTCCACTTTATAGTGACATTTTTACAGACAAATTGGACGATTGTAATGACTATAGCTACTAGATAAATTACAGCTGACTCGTCCACCATTTTGGAGCCACTTAAATCATTCAATATCAGCCTTACAGTATTATTAATAATAGAAATTATCCACAATGACGGATTGCTCTGCTCCGAATTGTGCAAATCATTTGAGAAATGGTTTTAATTGTTACAGGTACTTGCAATACATATATTCTTCTCTAACCTCAAAAATCTTAACGAATCGTATTTTTGTTGTATTATTATTTTAAATAATTATAATACGGCAAACATGGCAGTTATATTTAATTATGAAAAATAGTTACTACATAAACTTATAAAAAATTCACTTTTATTTCACAATATACTGTTTTAAGAAAGTGTTCTTTTACAGTAGGAGGGGGCATTGGCAAAATTAAGTACGAGCCGATGTCTAATTTACTTCATTCTTCTTTCTTATTTCTATCCAAATTCTTTTCCAATCCTTGTCAACACCTTCTCATTCCTGACTCTTTCTCTCTCTATCCAATTTTCTCCAACCTTCGCCACAACCACATCTCAAAATTTTCGATGTACTGTTTTTCTTCTTCCTCAAAGTTCATGTGTCGTATATGTATCCAGGCACGGATTACGTATAAGGCCAACCTAGGCCATGGCCTAGGGCGCAGGCACGGAGGGGCGCACATCGAGTAGTTGGATAAATGGGAAAACGGAAAGACAGAAGTGCCTGCAGTTATAGCCGTGCCAAATCTCAAGAGCTGTTGCGCGGAAAACAAAACTCTATCTTTCTTTTTCTCTCTCCCCTATTGTCTGATCTTTCTCTAGCTGTCTCTCTTCTTGATCTGCGAATTTCATAGCTCATGACATTTGGCACTACCTCTACTAGACGACGTAAACAGTCACATTTGCTTTAATTATAGAAAATCAGTATAGTAGAGTGATTGGTAAATCCCAGAGCCGGATCTAGATATTTTAGCACCTGAGGCAAAAGGAAAAAAATGCGCCCCCCCCCCCCAAGTGTTTTGAAAAAAATATATTTGTGTTTTAGAAAATATATGTAGGGATACGTACGTAAATAGAAAAAAATAATATATATTTTTTAGAGTAAATTTTATTATGTAGGCGTCAACAATAAAGAAAAAAAATCTGATGTGGCCAGCACATTACCTTCCGTCAGTTCTATGTATTTTGTATAAATGTCATACAGAAAGTTCCTTGCAAAAAAGTAAATATTTCTTGTACATTACCTTAAGGTATTGTATGTATTTTATACAAATTCCAAATACAGAAAGGTTCTAATAAAAGATCCTATATTTCCAGTAAAATATAACATAACCATACTGTCAACTGCACTTGACACTGACACCTTTCAATCAGAATTTTCTTAATGTAGCAGCTGTTTTCAGAGTTATAGCAAAGCTGACTAATATATATGATATTTAATTTCTTTATAATTTTTTAACTCTATGTCCATTTAATATGAAGTATAAAATACATTCAAATCGTATAGAGAATAAATAATTCTTTAATATTTATAATAACATTAAATGTGAAAAAATGATATTTAACATCGTTTTTTCAAGAAAAACTTTTAAAATCTTCAAATGAGGGTACTTCCGGTTGACCAATTATAACCAAAATCTAATCAGCTCTTCACATGTATGTAACGAAGAGAAATACGAAAGAATTATAATTTTTAAAATTGTAGTATGGAAGTTATCGTAGACGAAAATTTTGTTACACACACACACACACACACACACACACACACACACACACACACACACACACACACACACAGACACACATACATACACACACACACATACAGACATCATCGTAAAAATAGTAAAATCGTATTCTAGGGACCCTAAAACGTGCTTATTCATCAAAAACTCACCACCGAATTTTTTGACCAAAGACAATACCTTCCTTACCTAAAGGTGACGGAAGGTAAAAATAAAGAATATTAATGATAAATAAACAGTTCTTCTGTATGAACCACAAGAAATAAATATACACTAATATAAGCGTATAACTTCTCACACTTATTATTACAATGCCACTTTTCTGGCTTTAATTATTGCAGTCATCAATTATTTTATTAACGTTTATGTCTTTATATATTCCTTGTTTAATCGCCAACTGGCCATATTTGACAATCTCTTTTGACTGAGCGTCGATCTTAGATAATTTTTAATCAACTTAAGTTTATTAAAAGATCATTCGCACGAAGGAATCGTAACGGGAATCGATAGAAAAATTCTTAAAGCTACTTCGAGGTTTGGGTACGATTCTGTTAATCTATATTCATGTATAATTTTTAAAGGTTTAAACTAGAAGCTATAGTTACATTGGGAAGAATGAATAAAGCGTGTATCTTAAAACTCGAAATTACATCTGCTATTTCTACAGCATTTAATTCACTTATATTTTAGACCTAAATTAGAAGTTGATTTTTGCAAATCACACTCATAACGGCTAGTTTCTCACCAGAAAGAATTCCAAAATCTGTTGCTACGTTGTTAAGTTTTTCATACCTCCAGTTTAAATGAAATATAAGACCATCCAATGATTGATTTATTTCAATTACAAAAAGTTTCTAGTCAGAAAAATTGCTTCTTTAGTCCTGTGCTTCATACATATGCAACCTCTTTGCCCTCCTTTTTACCTTCCGTCACCTTTAGGTAAGGAAGGTATTGTCTTTGGCCAAAAATTTCGGTGGTGAGTTTTTAATGAATAAGCACGTTTTAAGGTCCCTAGAATACGATTTTACTATTTTTACGATGATGTCTGTATGTGTGTGTGTGTGTGTATGTATGTGTGTCTGTGTGTGTGTATGTGTGTGTGTGTAACAAAATTTTCGTCTACGATAACTCTAAAACTACAATTCCAAAAATTATAATTCTTTCGTATTCCTCTTCGTTGCATCCATATGAAGAGCTGATTAGATTTTGGTTATAATTGGTCAACCGGAAGTACCCTTATTTGCGGATTTTAACAGTTTTTCTTGAAAAAACTATGTTAAATATAATTTTTTCACATTTGATGTTATTATAAATATTAAAGAATATTTTATTCTCTATACGATTTGACTGCATTTTATACTTAATATTAAATGGATATGGAGTTAAAAAATTATAAAGAAATTAAATTTCAGAAAGTAGCCATAGCTATGGAAACAGCTACTACTATATTAAGAAAATTCTGATTGAAAGATGTCAGTGTCAAGTGAAATTGACATAGTGTGTTTCTCTTATAATTTTACTGGAAATATAGGATCTTTTGTTTGTATAAAATACATACAACTGCTTTAAGGTAATGTACAAGAAATAATAATAATAAATCTTTTATTTCTGCAGATACATTACACTGTATATAGAAAACGTCACAAAATAATAATTTTCTGTATGAATTTTGCATAAAATACATGCAACTGCCGGAAGGTAATGTACAAGAAATAGAATATTTAATTTAGCAAGGAACTTTCCGTATGAAATTTGTACAAAATACATAGAACTGACGGAAGGTAATGTGCTGGCCACATCAGATTTTTTTCTTTTATTTTTAAATTATGTGTAATGTTTAAACGTCCAGCAATATTTTTGCATTCCTCAAACAAGTTTTCGAAACCATGATCCCTCATTTCTTGCAAACACATTACCAGTCCTTTAATAAGTTTAGATGCCTTAAGCACAGTTATATTTTTTGACTGTACTATTTTATCTACTTGACTTAAAATATTATCCCACATTGATAGCGCACACAAAAAATTGTAATTAATTTTCGATTTTGTCAATTATTTCTGTAAGATCAACTTACACAGGCGCGTGCGCAACACGAAGGCGCCCTGCCCTAAATGCTGATTGCATTATTTAAATTCACCGCGGTCTGTGTTGAACATAAATTCATTTAATGCAATTTTTATTATTACATATTGCAAATAAATAATCTTATTTATTGAGATAATTATCTCATTGAGGCGCTTTTATAAATAGGTAGTAAAAAAGCTCTTTTGGTCTTTTGATTGGCGCCCCTTTAAACTTTAAACCTGAGGCAAGTGCCTCGCTCGCCACGCCCTAGATCCGGCCCTGGTAAATCCTGTTGAGCTATGACAATCGAAGATTTTAAATAATTCTAATATTTCTATACCGGGTGTCTACTTATGAATCTTAGTAAATACAATGGTAAAATTTTCATGACTGTAATTTCGCTCTCCATGAATATTAGAATAAAAGTATAAATACGAAAACTGTGCAGAATTAAAAACTGCATCTAATAAGCCCAAAATTATTGTTTACGTGCATTTCATTTGAGAGATAGAAAAGCAAAATAAAAGTTGTAATCTTTAGTTAGTTATAAAAAGATGGTAAATGTATCTTTGATGACTGATAATAGTAGGTATATTGAAAAATAAATTTCATAAGGTAATCTGTTAACCCACGAGTCCAACTTTGGAAAACGAGCCGCTTCGCGGTGAGTTTTATAAAGGACGAGTGCGATCACAGTTCTTATGAGACATGTTTTTATATAATTTTTTCTATTGGGGTAATGTTATAATTCTATTAGATTTTTAATAAATGCGACTTGTAAAATCACTTACGTTGGTAGCACTTCCTGCTAACAAATTGAACCTCAGGGATAAAAATTCTTTGTTGACTGACAGCAATTTGATATGTCATTTATATATCAGTTTTAAAAGCAGTAAGTCATACCACCTCTAGAAAACGAAAAGCTGCAAAATCAGTACATTTATAGATCTTCTTAACATGTTTTCAGTGCGTTTATAGACTCATAAACCATAAAGGCACCGATATAGACCAAAAATTTAATGAAATCAAGCATTAGTAAAACTCGGTACATATTGAGAGGGGGAGGGGGGTTCAGTTATGAATTTTGGCCTAGGGCGTAGAGAAATGCTAATCCGGGCCTGTATGTATCACACTATTCCACATAAAGTATCATGCAGTACAAAACCCAAATATTCCTTGCTAAAATTGAACATATTGGGGTTTTCCAGTAATTTAAACACCCTCTAAAATTCTTTTCCCATAAATTTATTCGTCAAACAATATCCCTTCTTCTTGTGGACATTTCTTAAGGGCCATAAAATAAAAGTATCATAACAATTTATCTTATTGATTGGATGTAAACTGATGCACCCCTATAAAAATGTGTCCACCCTTGTGCGATTTCGGGGCAGTTTAAACAAGACTGGGGTTGTTTGCTTGACCACTGCTACCACCAAACTACCCCAAAGGGATTTAAATTTATACGGAAATCCGAGGGTTGGATCTTGTATTTTTTTATTGAATTTGTCCGATTTTCCAACCCCAACACACGGTCAAGGGGATGAACATGACTTTATACGCATCTTATGGTAATGTAAAGAACTGATTGAATTTTTCCACCAGTTTGGAATTCGCCACCAATACGTTTTGAAATTTATTACACGGAATGATTTATAAGATAAATATACATTTTTTTATTATTTAAAATTAGTACAATATCTTTCAAAAATCAATGCATATTTGTCATACTCATGAATCAGAAGAAGACAAGAAAGTAATGGGGTCTCAATTTCATAAATTGAAAGATCTACAAGCAATGCAAATGATAGAAACACGATTTATTACTTCCTTGTACATAGTAAAGGAAGTATTGTAATCGCGAAAAATTTCGGTTTTCAGATTTAAACGGAAATATCCATTTTGACTATCCCTGAATCCATTTTGACTAATTTCGTCGTGACGTCTGTACGTACGTATCTCGCATAACTCAAAAGCGGTAAGCAGTAGAAAGTTGAAATTTTGTATTTAGGACTACTATAACATCTAGTTGTGCACCTCCCTTTTTGGTCATTACATAATTTCCAGACATGGTTGAAGCCTATAATAGATTTTATTGAAAAACTATTTTAAAATATAATCTAAAACTATTCAAATTGAAATTTTGTATTTAGGACTGCTATAACATCTAGTTGTGCACCTCCCTTTTTGGTCATTATATAATTTCCAAAAATGGTACATTACTTGAAGCCTATAATAAATAGATTTTAATGAAAAACTATTTTAAAATATAATCCAAAACTTTTCGAAATTGGTATATAAGACTTTTATGTCAATGGGTATAACATAGTTTGGTTAAAATAGGCTAACCGAAAGTGGTATATTACCTGAAGTTATTAACAGTTTTTCTTGAATAAAATGGTTTTATTTTGATTTTAGAAATAAATGCTTTAAATAATAGAATTAAATTCTGCGTCTAGTACATGCAATATTATTAAATTAGCCCTTTGTATAAGCGAGATATGTAAATTTAAAAATTATATACTTTTCGGTTTTTGTAATAAAGCTTGCTATATGTATTAGGACATAAAAGTATAAAAAATTAATGTTATGTGAAATTACGTCAAATACGTGCAATTTTATAATTGGGTCTATACGAGTACTTCATGTTGGTCTTCCGTACAAGGAAGTCGTGTGTTGTCCACATCAGATTTTTTAAAAATATTTTGCGATATGTTTTCCTAGGAAGTAGGTTTTATTTAGGTACAAATTACTGATCGGTAAGTGATTGAGATTTCTTACAAATAAAGGTGGATTTATGCAGCCTACTTTTTATTTTACTTTTATAAAAGTTAAATGTTTGTTAATATATATACTGCTTTATGTGCACACTTTTAATTTTACTTTAAGACCTTAAGTTGACCAACTTTCAACTTAATACCGTTAAAGTAAAAGAATATCACAACTGCGCATGAGTTCCACTTCACAAACGTCAGCGTGTTGTGTATTTGTTTGTGTGTGTAGGTTTTACGTTATGCAAACGAAAAATCTGCAAAGAACAAGATTGTATATTATAAGATTCAATTCATAAATATCCCCACTTATATGATAAAACAGATATTTTATTCAAGGATAAAGTGGCCAAAATGAATGTTTGGAAAAGTATTATAGCGTCTGTATTAAATGACACTGGTTGGTATATTTACTTACTATGTAATAATATTTTTGTATGCACAAATTATTACATTCTTGTCCATTTTAACAGGATATATTTATATATTTACATTTGCGACTATATGCCAAAAAATCATATCTGCGCATATATATGTATTAAATGCTTTAAACTAGCTACATATGTACCAAACTTAAAGTAAAAGTAAAAGCAAAAAGAAAAAGTCAAATAAAAAGTAGACTGCATATATCCACCTTTAGGAGGCGAGCTGGTAAGTAAATAAAAAATGACAACTAAATTTTTTTAATATGTAACCTAATAAGTAGTACGGTCAGTAAGTGCTCTTCTATCGGTATCGTATGTATTGTAGATCTCGACTTATGGTCCATTCTGCTCACATGTGTAAGTCTTACAGATCTGTAAATCAGTAAAAGCCTGACAAAAACGTATTTATTTTTGTTGATTAATATAAAATTATAGATAAGAGTGGCAGGTTTCGTTGCGATTTTTTTCATTATTTACAAATTTGCAGATCTGTAAGATTTACAGATGTGAACAGAATCGACCCATTAGTCTCGATCTCCAAAATCATCCTCAACTGGTAGAAAATACTTACTGACCTTAAAACTTATATAGCTATTTTGCCCCGAAGAAGTAAATAGTTTCTGCTGCCAAAACGTTGGTTTTTAAATAAATATATCGAAAAATTAAATCTAAAAGATTGTTCATTTATATTTTTAGTTCGTTAAAACAATTAATTATAAGAAAACGTGGAATCAATATCAATATCACATCTTCTTGTCTGAGGAAGACAGAAGACAAGAAGAAATGACAAGTGAAACTCGAGCAGTAATAACGTATGAAGTCTTAAAGTGCAAGACAGAGACAACTGAAAGAGAGTAAGATACGGTGGATATCTCCATTTCGGTAATGAATCAAGAATTATTGATTACAAAACATGAACGAAGTATCGAGTACAAAGAGACTGAAGTGTAAGGAAAGATGAGGAGAAAGGCAGAATCACACTGCGACAGAACAGAAAGGAAGATATGTCACAGGATTTAAATAAAGGGAAAAAATTATTTGCAATTTGTTTTTATAACAAATGAATATTTTAAACTTCTCAATATTATTTGCAAATTGGCCTCAGGAACACCTAAATAGTATAGTAAGTTTATTACTGATCTTTACATTACAGTTTTTCTAGAACTCCAGGCTTTTTTTGAAACTCTGCGGTGCAACTATCCTCATATCTTTTTATTATTCGGTTTATGGTTATCTTTTTGCAAAATATTCGATTTCTTTTAAATTTCATTGTAATTAAATCAAACACACTATCAAAAATAAGTTTGGATGAAGTACGAACGCTGTCGAAATTAACGCAGTTACTTTATTTTATTTATGCCCAGTTGGATCAACAAGACTTAAATTTTAAGCGAACTTGAAACAAAAAAATCTGGTGTGGCCACACAATACCTCCCGCCATTTACAGCCCGAGTCACAAAAAAGATTAAGTTTTTTTGGATAGCGAATTTTACTCTCATTTTAACAGTTTATTTCTTAAAATATAGTCTAATCTAATCCAAGTAACTACCTTATTCTTAAACCCCTCAACAGAATTAAATCCCAAATACAGAGTGGGTTCACATTCACACAGATCCAACAATATGAAAGGAATTCAATACAGTCTCTAGCATAAGTAAATATGTAGGTATGTATTTAGATTAATAAAAATTAACGATTCACAAAAAAGTTTAAGCTAATTCTTATTTTTGGATTAGTGAATTCTATTTTATCTCGGTATTTAAAATTTAATCTTCATTTTATTATCAAAAAATCTGGTGTAGCCAACACAATACCTCGCGCCATTTACAACCCGAGTCACAAAAAGATTAAATTTTTTGGATTAGCAAATTTTACTCTAATTTTGACAGTTTATTTCTTAATATATAGTCTAATCTAATCCAAGTAACTACCTTTTTTTAAACCCCTGAACAGAATTAAATCCCAATTACAGAGTGGGTTCACATTCACACACATCCATGCCTTAGTAAAATTCGAATCCATAACCCCGAGGGCACTCATGACTTACCATTGAGCCACCGGTGCTATAACAAAATGAAGATTAAATTTTAAATACCGGGATAGAATAGAATTCACTAATTCAAAAATGAGGATTAATTAAACATTTTTGTGAATCGTTAATTTTTATTAATCTTAATACATACCTACATATTTACTTATGCTGGAAACTGTATATTGAATTCCTTTTCTATTGTTCCGTTTACTTTTTAAAACGTTACTAATATTATTTTGAAATGATTAGTGCTTTTTGCATTTATCTGTCAGTTACATACATTTGAATAACTGCGTTTTGCTTCTTTAAAGCGTAGGCACTGGGATTTAAATGATAGATAATTTTATAAATTTATCCATAAAATATATAGAAAAAGTATTAATGCAAATATATAGAAAATTTAATAATCTTTAATTTTTATAATAACATTAATCTCGAAAAAATTACACTGAAAAAAATAGGTTCACATTGGTAGTTAAAAATTATTCCTTAATACTTTTTTATTAACATCAGATAATAAAATTACTCAAGTAGAATTATTTTCTTTGCCTCAGTGGATGCAGATTTGTATGAGAACAAATTTTTATTTTTAACAAATAATCTTCTAATTTAGATAAAATTATTTTTCACTTTACTGAATTACAAATATTGATTACTACTTTAAAAATTAAATTCTCTATTTTAAAATATAAACTTAACAAAATAATTAGACTATACATTTATTTAGTTTAGAAAAATTAATACTACATTTACTAATATTTTTTTTAAGACAGCGACTAAATATTCTATAATAATAAAGATTGCACCCCAAAGCTATGGCGCCGTAAGTCGTAAGCAACTTGCGTTGCGACTCGTTTGTAAACAGTTATGTAGTAAGTTTGTGTTCAGTTATTTGTTATAAACGAAAGATGCTGGCTCTTGTGTAATGTAAGTAATATTAAATACCTACGTATGTAGTATACATTATTTAATATCATAGATATACATTTATTGTAGCATTGTAGCAGAGAAATTTACTAACAAGGCAACAAGGGGAAACCAAGACCTCGGACACATCAATTTGAAAAAAATTGTATAGTTATAAAGTACTTTCCATATAAGGAACATAAATCAACCGATTTTATGCAATACTGGCAAATGGCAGAGAAATTGATGAAAAAAGTATAGCGGCTATTGCTTTCTTACAATAAGAAATTATAAGGGATGAATATTGAAGAAATAACAAAACACTTTGAAGGTTTGTCTCTCGGTTTGTATAATTTATTATTGTTTTTTTACTCAGATTTGTAACATAATAAACGATGTAGGTTTTTTTATAAATAAATAAATTCTTTATTCATTATGAATTTATTTATTTCTCATTACATATGTATATATCCATTATTGGAATCATATAAAAATTTTCGGTACTAGAAATAAATTTAAACCTAAAAATTTGAATAAATTCACTAAAATAGTAAATGTATTTGCTATTTTATGAATACGTTTTACTTGAATTAAAATTTGTAATATTTATTTCAGTAAAAAAATCACTGAAATAGCGATTTCTATTCAGTTATATCAGATATTATTTCAGAAACGTTAGTAAATAATTTTACTAATTAATTAGAAATTTTAGTTTCTGAAACAGTTAAAAATCAATAGAAATACTTTTTTATTTTCTCAGGAAATATTTTCCTTGTCACGATATTAGAGTACCTTTTTCGCTACGAGAAGCAACCTATTTTTTTCAGTGTACATTTAAAGGTATTTTTCGAAAAAAAACTATTTTGAGCTTCTAGTGAAGTGCCATTTCCGGTTATCCGATTTTCACCAAAATCTAACGGGCTCTTCCTAATACAGACAAAGTTCGAAATACAAGATTTCAAAATTTTCTGAATGATAGTATTTGAGTTAGAGTGAAGGATCCACACATACACTCAGACATCATCGTGAAAATGTTAAAATTGGATTCTAGGGACCTTAAAACGTGGTCATTTACCAAAATCTTGATATGCGATTTTTAGCACGTACTCTATACCTCCCTTACCAAGGGTAGCGGGAGGTAAAAATGCAAATCGAAATTTTGACAGCAACGCATAATAATTCATATGACTTTTTATTTCGATGCAATATTGTCAATTTTAGTTAGGTTGGTGCAACGGCTATTAGACTTCTATATTTTTTCCATAAAGTCTGATTTGTCTAATACAACATCTTACTTCTATAATTATTATTCTTGAGACATGAACTTGTACTTCAAAATTAAAATGGTGTCAATAACGACTGAGGCGTATCGGATGTGAAACGATTTTTGATTGAACACCAATGTCCAAACTTCGGACACAGTTAACTAGGCAAGGGCGTTGGACAATTTGGCGATAGCCAAGTGAATTCCAGATATCTGGGCGATAAAATAGGTAATCAATGTGCAGAATAACAAAATTATATTAAGTTAAGAACGTCACTTTTAATTGTTAGTTGTTACAATAGTATATTGTGTTATTAGGAGTAAAAGTGATACTTTGTGTGGCGAGCATGGAAGTTTGCACGACGAGCGAAGCGAGTCGGACAATTGCATGCAAGGCACACAAAGACACTTTTATTCCGAATGACACATTAAATTTTTTTTTCAAACGCACTACTTTTCTTTTTGTTCGCTAATTCTATGTAGTTGCTATGGATATTTGTTTATTTTATTTCTACTCCGCCGGCGTAGAAATTTCCAGCGGCGTAGAAATAAAACCTTGTGAATCAAGTCACAAAAAGTGCCATTTCTACGACGTTTAAAAAAAAATTACCAAATTTTAAGCCTGTTAAGCGTAACATTTTAAAGTTTTTGTCGACCAGATGACTGTCGTTCACTTGACTATCGCCTAGTTGACCATCGCCCAATTCTCTCGTACCGTCCTAAGTTTGTGGACGTAACTTATCACCTATTTAGATTTGTCTACGAACATAAGTACTAACAAAATGTCCTCTTCAATCTATAATAAAACTTTGTTTAAAAATATGGAAGAACAATTAAGTTGTGAATATTCTTTGGCTGTGTGAACCGTTCTTCGCTCTTGCATGCTTTGCGTTTCCATTAGACATTATTGAAAAGTGAGCAGCATCCATGGCACACTGAGACTGAACAATATCTCGTGTCACCCCCTTCTCGTCAGCCCCTCATTTGTGTATCTGTCAGTGTCACTTACTCAGAGTCTCTTACAGCGGCTGTCTCACTCTATCACCCATATCGGAAATAACTTTCATATTTTATCACAAATATCTACCCGAGATTGCACATGACGTATGTCGGGTACATTTCACAATTCGGGATGAATGTTTAACCTAAATATATGCTATGGAAAGATTCCAAGGCTGAATTTACCCGAAATTTGCAATAAAATAAATATATCGTTATGGATTTTTATACATTGGATATGCCAATCTGCTGATGGCTAGTGGTTCAAGCCAAGTAGCATAGCTTGTAATAAAAAATCTGTGTGGCCAACACAATACCTCCCGCCATTTACCGCCCGAGTCACAAAAAAGATTAAACTAATCTTTATTTTTGGATTAGCGAATTTTACTCTAATTATGGCAGTTTATTTTTGAAAATATAGTCTAATCTAATCTAAGTAACTACCCTTTTTGATAATAAAATGAAGATTAAATTTTAAATACCGGGATAGAATAGAATTTACTAAACCAAAAATGAGGATTAGCTTAAACTTTTTTGCGAATCGTTAATTTTTATTAATCTAAATGCATACCTATATATTTACTTATGCTGGAAACTGTAATGATATCCTTTCCTATTGTTCTATTTACTTTTTTTCTTTTTAAAACGTTACTATAAATAAATAAATATATCATCACGGCATATTACCCATTGCTGGATGTGCCAATCGGCTTTGTACGCAGATATCGGTACTGATGATGACATATTTGTATCGTGCGGGCGTTTACCGGGTACTCATTGCTGGCGTGGAGAGTGCACCACAGGGGTCAATTTTGTGCCATTTAAAATTCGAATTATTTGGCGTCTGTCGGGATCGAACCCGGTTCCCCAGATTCGCGACCAGACACTCAGGCACGCGGCCACGAGGCCAACGTTGCTATTATTAATTTGAAATTATTAGTTCTTTCACAGTGACATTTATCTGTCAGTTACATACATTTGAATAACTGCATAATCAAGGAGTTTTGTTTGTTTATAGCGTAGGCTCCGGAATTTAAATTATAGATAATTTTATAACTTTATCCATAATATATGTAGAAAAAGTATTAATGCAAACCTGTAGAAAATTTAATAATCTTTAATTTTTATAATAACATTAATCTCGAAAAAATAACATTTAAAGGTATTTTTCGAAGAAAAACTATTTTGAGCTTTAAGTAAAATGCCATATCCTGTTATCCGATTTACACCAAAATCTAATGGGCTCTTTCCATAATAGAAAAAGTTCGAAATACAAGGTTTCAAAATTTTCTAAATGATAGTATTTGAGTTAGAGTGGAAAATCCACACATACATACACACACACATACACACACACACGCACACACACACACACACACACACACACACACACATATATATATATATATATATATATATATATATATATATATATACACACAGACATCATCGTGAAAATGTTAAAATTGACTTCCAGGGACCTTAAAACATGCTCATTTTCCAAAATATTGATATGCGATTTTTAGCACGATCCCTATAACTCCCTTACCAAGGGTAGCGGGAGGTAAAAAGCTAGCTTGGTTTGGGCTTGATGAAAGTAACGCTTGGCTTGGGCTTGACATCTCATGCTTTTAAATTTTTTGGGGTATCGTGGCCGCATGCCTGAGTGTCTGGTCTCGAATCTGGGGGCTCGCGCCTATTAGGGACCCCGCGCCCAGCTACATTGGATTAAAATAATATTGATTTGATTTTGAAATAATGTTTTTTATTACAAATAAAGAAATCCTTAAATAAAAAAAAATGATTACAACAAAGAAATGCTTAATTACAATAATGAATTGACAGTGATTTAGCGCAATAATTAGAATATAGATCACTATAAATATTTATGTATGTATTTTGTTATCTGTTTGAAATTAAAACTTTTATCTAAATATAATAAATATGATATATTTACACTTGTATTATATTTGTTGTTGTAAATTTTTATTAGTTTTTTAGGTAAACATTTTTATGATACCAATACCAGTTTTTAGCATTTATGTTAATTTTCGTAATAATTATTTCACATAACGATGCTATAAAATTTTTGTATTTACAATATATGTAGGGCTTATTGTAATAATGTGATATGCTACAAAACGAAAAATTTGTCGTAATATAGTTTAAAGTTTTGAAAAAGAAAAAATGTATAAATAGGGTAATAATAATTTTCAACTTAAAACTATTTTTGAAAAGTGTTATAGGTAGATTGCTAACACATATCTGGTACAGGCAAAAATACAACGAAAGACCTTTAAAAAGTATTTATTTCAAAATAATAATAATAATCATTTTATTGCACAAACTAAATTAAAACGAAATACTTGATTTTTTTTGCAAAACAAACTTTTTAGGGACCCCCCCGAAATTTCGATTGCCTGTGGGCCTCTACATGGTTTAATACGGCAGTGCTTGCGTCGTTAAAATACAAGTAAAATTGTTGCTAAAACAGGTAATATCCCTGCCCGATGCTATATATTCTACTAATAGAATGTATTCAAAAGACCTAATCACCAATATAGTAATAAAAATAAATGTTTATATCTTCTTTTTGAAGTCTAATATTTATGGGAAAGTCTCCGGGTATCTGATGTAAGACATAAGCAGTAAACGTGTAACATAATCCCCTTAAATTATTCACATCGGCTATTAATACAAAATCGAACAACATAATTAATAATTAATGTCATATTGTAATTAAAAATATGTAGACCACCATCGAACCGAACTAGCCTTATCAAAATATTTACGGCACCATAAAATCGGGCATGGTTTGCATTAAATTAATAAAAAAGACTTTAATATCATGTAATAATTCTTAAGGAATTCCAACTTTATGTCCGTGGCGTTAAGGTCGGTTTACACTCCCGACTCCGCGGGGTTAAAAGGATCTTTAGTATTTTAATTATTGTTTTAATTGCACTGTAAATTATCGAAATTCTTTGTGTGCTTAGTTATTTTTAAAACTAGCAAGAAGATGAAAGTGTAAGTGTATTATGGTTGTGTTGTGTATCTCATGATTAACAATATTGTTTAGTAATAAGAAATAATGTGAATGTGGGTTTTTAATTTTGAGATAAATCTTTATGCAGGTAACATTGGGAGTTTATTGCTACTGTAATATTATAAGCTTTTAAACTTTTATGATTATATTTCATTAACAAATAAATACATCAGTACTGTTTCTATTATTGCATTTATTTGTTGTGAAATTTCGTTGGACATTCATTTACATTTTAATAAGAAGATTGTCAAATTAATAGGTAAATTCTAAAATATTCAAAAATAAGAAAATATTTTCATGAATTTATCATATATTTGGTTTTATTTCTCGCCTATTTATAGGTATGGGGCGTCAATAAGTTAGATTCTAAGTTCTCAATAAAGCCAAACATTTCAAAATACAGGGTGGTCAACAATCAAGGACTTTAGTATTACCTGGAAAAGTATTGAAATTGTCATGGAAATTTATTATTAATTATACAGGAATACAAAATGTTTGTGATCCGAGCCGAAGGCAAGGATTACGGTTTACGCGTGTGGATTATGCCATTCCAAACGTATTGTAGATTATACTTTCTCCAGCAAGATTTTGGAAATTATACAATGTTGATTGATTATAACAATCATCATAACCATCAAATATTTTTTTGACGTCAGTCCATAAATTGCTTATAATAACAGCATTTATACCTTGTTCCATTCAAGCCATTCAGGATTGCAGAGCATAGGGAATAGTTTTGACCTCTCTGATTGGCTGAAATTGGAGACAAGAGACAAGTTTACCCAATGTAATTTCGGCTACTTCAAGTTTGCGCTGTTGCCATCTCCATCTATTGAATGGCTTAAATGGAACCGTGTATATACCTTTTTTTTCGTAATAACTGGCCCACTGAATTATTAGCAAGTTCCCTTATTTTTGGTGACGTACATTCCATATTTATATCTTCATTGCCACTTGACATTTATCTCTATAAAATGTTATTTAGTTAATTTTCTAAGTAATATATTATTCGAGGCTATTCTGTAACTCATTATCATTTTTCGATTATTATCGAGGTAATGATCGATTGCAATTCAAATTGGGATTCTGTAAGTCACTTGATCATTAAAATTTGTTAATGATAGTCGATAACACACTGAAATTTATCGATCAATAATATGCTGTCGTTATCATATTAATGATCGATAACAAATGTCAAAATCAGATAAAATTAGCAGTTAGAATATTCATAATTGAAGGAATATACAGTTTTATATCATATAATATAATTCGTACTATTTATATTTTTATGTTATTTATAGATTTCGGTTATGTATTCACAACAAAGCACTAAGAAATGCAAGCGATATCTCATTACGCGATGAATATTTAAACAAATCTTTTAAGTAAGCCGAGAACTCGCCCAATATTTAATCATAACACTCAAGCCTCATCTGCAAAATGGTAGAAATGACATCCGGGAGCCGGGCCACTGCTAGAAACCGCTAGGCCCAGAGCAATTATTAAGACATGCGAGGCCCCTTCGAAACTATACATTTGAACATTTGTAAATTCCACTACAATTTTATTGTATTTTTTTCTTTGCAAATTGCTATTATTAAAATATTGATGAAATTTCCTTTGTTGGATTCATTCTTGTAATCAATAAAATATTCTTTGTTGTAAACAAACATTTTACAGTTATAGTTTTCAATATAACAATGCCAGAGAAATATGCGTTTAAAAGGATATTTCTCTTACTTTTTTCTACTAAATTTTAATAGTACATCACAGGAATATCGGTGAAAAAAAAAACATAAAATCGCTCAGCTTTCAAAATTCCACCGTAGTTTTAAATGAATAAAATATATATGATAGTAAATCAGAATTATTCTTCGCAAAATACAGCATAATAATCCTTTTGTAGGATTAATTTGTGCAATGAGTATTCTTGAGCAATAATCAAAATATCATTTGTTGTAATCAATAAAAAATTATAGTATTCAGGGGTTCAATAGAACAATGTGCCTATACAAGTATTTATAACTAAAAAATATTTTTTATATTTTACGTTCATAATGAAGTCATTACGATACGCAATTGCGTTGTTTTAGACGGTTGGTACTAGATGACGTTTCTTTAACCCATTTTTACCTAATTTATTGTTGGTTAATTGACGATTCATTTTAACAATATAATGTCGAAATTATTATTATTATTTTTTATTTAGGGAAGATTATTTACATGAAAATGTACAGATGGTTACAAATATAATCACAAATTGAGTAAGTAAATGTTATTGTAGAAGACGCAAAATATAAAAAATAGTATAAAGAACTCATTTTATAAGACTTTCTTTCGCACTTGTCAATTAGAAAACTCGCTAACGCTCGTTTTCTAAATTTTGACGCGTGCGATAAAAACATGTCTTATAAAACACGTTCTTTAATATACTATTATATTACTCTTCTTAAATGAGGTACTTTTTCTTTTTTGGAAAATTTTTGGTACATACATTTTATATTATTAAAACTTTTTTTTTCGCAATTCTGTGAGTGAATAATTAAAGGATACTTATTGGTAAATGACTGCTAAGTTCATATGAGCGTGAAATACGTAAAATAGTCAAATAAATCACAAAGAAACTGATTGTAATTATAGAATAGGAAAATTGAGACAATCGATATCTTTATCTTTAAAAATAAACGATTGTCATTAATTTAACAATCGATAACAGATAATGATAAAGTTACAGAATAGCACCGATTATTTAGATAAACTTACCTACTGCTCTAGAGATATCCAAAAATCTGTAATAGTTAACAGAAAACTCCAAAAGTGTCCAAAACTTCAAGACGTCAAACGCGAATTCAGAAATAAATAAATATAAGACAAAGAGTCATAACCATAGCAACCGAACCAAGATATTTGATATTCCGCGCTAATATGCGTCTAAACAGATTCTGATTAGTTGAAAGCCGTGTGGAATTATTCCAAACGGCATACGGAATTATACTACACAGTTTGTTGGAATAATATTGATTCCAACATAATTTTTAGTTGTGGAATGTGTAGTTTCCAAAATAGTGTTGGAAAAATTATATTCCTTCTGAAAACTGTGAGGATTAATGTCCATCAAATTATCAATAACACATCAATTTATTTATCCGCAGTTTACATTTACTCCCCATTTTACACAATCCTTCTCCTCCTCTCATCCTTTTTCTTTCTCCCCATAGTTCATCTTTCATCTTCCTTGTCCCCATATTCATATTCTCTCACTTGGGTGACAATATGATAATATATGTGTGGATTTGGTATCGGTGTCTATAAGTCCGTAGTGAGACTGATTTATACATTTCACGCGACAAGTGAGACGCAGAGTGGAGTGCACCTCGCCTTCTCCGGTTCGAGACCATCTCAACTGCAGGAATGTGTGATTTATAGACTCCGAAGCAGCGTATACTGCCAACGGTTAACATGGAGGATATTGCGATCATATGGGAACAGTATTGGATGTTTTAGTTGCAATATGATTTGGGAAATAATTGAAATAGTTATAATCAACTGGATCTAAGTGCCATTTTTAGTTTTAATCTTAACAAAAATGGTGTTGTTCTTTTATTATTAATCTTATACTTTTTTGTTGAAATGCGTGCTAAACACTTACGACCCTGAGGTCCAGAGTATGAGTAAATAGTGATTTACATTTCCTATTACAAATTGTGTAAGCAAACTATTTGTCGTCGATATGATAGTTATCGGGTCGAATTGAATGCGAAATAGTATTTTATATCTCACTAAAGTATTATAAACTGTTTATTGCTAGGACATGGTGTATATAAACATATCTATAACAACCGGGGCATTATATTAGGGCATAATTCATTATGCCCTCATTATAATCCGATCATCGTTTATGAACTTTAAATTAGAAATAATATGGATGGTATATAATGAAATTATTTTCTTTTTAATTATAATTCATTACAATAATAATGATTGATAACAACAATTAATACATTAATTGATTACAACAATTAATATAATAAGAAAACAGCTTTGAAAACACAACACAGAAATAATTTTTAATTTAATTATAATACTTAAAATCAGGGCCGCTCCGTGGGTATAAGGCGCCTTTGTGCAAGGTTATATTTTCGCGCCCCAACCCCCACCCCCGCGATCTAAAATTTGCAAATTAAAGTTTAAACTATATTTTTTATTCATCACAAATGCTATAGATGTAATATGTTGATGAAATTTTCTTAGATTCATTCTTATAATCAATAGGTTAAATTCAAAATCGTTTGTTGTAATCAACAATTATACAACAATATCAGAATTGGATGTAAATCATAAGGCATTTGATTCTTCGCAAAATGCTTGTAGGTATTTAAATAATGGATTCGTTGTCAGATTCATTCTTGTAATCAATATTCTTGAGTTATAATCAATAACAATGCTAGAAAAATAAGGAACCGATTGAAATGATAATTATTTTACTTATAATTTGTAAGTTGCATATTAATTTTGTCTTTACGAATAGGAGAATTATATAGAAATTTACTTTACTTATTTACTTTACTCTCTTGAAACGGCGCCCCTGAGAGTCAGGCGCCTTTGTGCGGGGCACAACCTGCCCACTCTCACGGAGCGGCCCTGCTTAAAATTGATTATAAAAAGAGCCTTAAAAAGCAATTTACTTTAACCACACATGTAAATGTACGTCGAATAGCAGACTGAAATGTTTCGTTTTGATTTTTGACGGATCACTAATTTTTTTGGGGTCGATATTTATTCACGTTTGAATTCATTTTTGAAATTATTTACCATCGCATGTGACACATCCAAAGCAAAACTCGCTAAAATGTAATAATATTCAGAAATAAGTGTATAAGAAATAAATAACAGATGTCATGTGAAAAAAACCTCAAAATATAATACTTACATCTTCTACAGACGAGAATGGAATAATTTGGGGAACATTTATGTGTTTCTCTTCCTCAAAGTACCTATGTAGAAGCATTCAAAATAATTTCTTTACACCGTTTCGATAAAATATCTTCCGAAACATCAAATTCACTCATTCCATCATCTCCAACGATATAGAACGTTGATATCATGATGTTTTAAATATAAATAAATATTGATAATAAACAAAACAATTAAACAACATCCTTAGCAACGCTAAAGCTTAAGCATTATTGTAATCAAAATTAATATAAATGATAACTTATTTCACATATTCTAGTGAGACATAAAATCTTGTATGCACCACGAGCGTTACTAGATGATAATGTCAGGAGGGCGACAAAGATCTAGCCGAGGGCCTTTGGTTTATTTGTAAAAGATTATTATCGTACCAAACTGATATTTTTCTATCTTTGTTATAATGAAATAATAATTGTGAAGGTGATTATTACAACAAAGAATATTTTGATTATAGCTCAAAAGAATTGATTACAATAATGAATTTAGCAGAAAAAAGTAAAATAAATATCCTTTTAAACGGATAATTTTTTCGCATTGTTATGTTGCAAACTAGAACTGTAAAATTATTGATTACAATAAACGATATGATCCTCAAAAACATTATATTCATATCTGAATCAATAATACTAATTGAATTAGTTTTAAAAAGATATGTAACTAAATATCACTTATAATACAATAACTCCTCAATATAATGTAGGTAAAATAATTTGTTCCTATAGGCGGTGTGCACAAAAGTAGTCAGCGCCGACAGTGGACAAAAATGAGAAAATGGTTACTCATTGAAACTTAGCAAGGTTATGTTTTATGTCAGAATAATTTTGCAATTTCTATTTTATAAAATATTTGCAATAAATGCGAATGATAGGATATCAAATATTATGTGATGCATTGGGGGATGTAATAATTCTCACAAAATTACCGATTGAAGTATCAAATTTTATAAATTTCGTAGAAGATTATATGAGGAACAGATGTTTAAGAAAATAACTTTTTCTTCTACTAACATGAAAAATTCTTTTAGGTATACATATTTTCTCATTGGAAAAGATACTTATCGTATGAATAAAATTCCAACAATGGTCGCCTGATTGCAATAATGAATTATATAAAAATGTGTTTCTTAAGTTAATATTTAAACAAAATATAATACAAGAAGCAGAAAATTGTATTAAAATTGTATAATACTTGCAGTTGTATGAAATAGAAGTCTATTTTTGACATAATTCGTCTACTTATTATAAATTTTGTACATGTAATGTTAATGTTAAAGGTAGAAATTCACATGGTTCGTATTTTTCTTGTATTTTCTTTTCCGAGCTAGTACAACTGATTCCACTTAGAGCCTGGTATATTTTCAATAAAGAATCTTGTTCATTTATTGCAAATATAAAAGAAAGATGCTAACATCATACACTGATATCGTGATACATTATTATTCGCGAAAGATGACTATTCAAGGTCATTTGTTCGAAGAAAGAATTTACATCACTTTATAGCAGTAGCTTAGCAACATTTTGTATTAGAAAGAGAAAGATTATTTGACCTATGTCTATTTAATTTATGTGGTGTGACAGATATACGTAAATAGTGGCATTACTTTCTAACACACTATAAATAATAATGACATATGTCGTAGAATTACAGATACCTAATTATCTACTGCACTGCCCTCTGTGCTAATATTTAGCCAGTGGCGTTGACGTTTAAATCAAATTATTATTTCTTAGTTTATAAGTTAAGTCTATGTTTTTGTATTCTGCAAAAACATAAGTGAAGAACATAAATCTTTCAGAAAGGCAGTATTTACAAAGAAACATAATTTTCAAATGAGTTATTTTAATTTTTTCAGTTAAAATGTGTCCATAAATATTTCATGTTGCACGCCTATGCAAACGAAATACAATGAAGTTATTTGCAAGTAATATTATATCAGACGGCTCACAAATGACCTTGAATAGTCATCTTTCGTGAATAATAGTTTATGTAGAAATTTTCTTCTTTCCAATCATACAAGTTTTCCAACTTTTTAATCTCAATTTCCATTTATTGCGCATCTTGTAACATTTAACTAATATTATAAATTATAATATAAATTTATATATGATAAAATGGTTTACAGAAATCACACACATTATGACAAAAATTATATTTTCTGCCACAGTACCTTCGCTGGTATTTTAACTTTTTTGATTATCACATCACATATATAGCATTTTAAATATTTTCTTTATTCATTTCAATATAATATGATGTATAATATTCATATATAATAGCAACAACTCAAAATAAAATTGTAAATTGTATCACTTTCTCGAAATATCAAAATTGATTCGATAACCAAAAATGCCAATGGAGCCGTTAGAGGCGCTGATGCTCAAAATGTGCACATCGCCTATATAATTGTATACGTCGTGTGTTAAACGCGGCCTACCTATATCTCTCTCTTCTTTCGCCTGTTACATTGTGGGTAACATTTTTTCTGATCTCTTGTCCACTCCTTACATATTATACTTCGTGGTATAAACTAAAACGTCGATTTTGTAAGAATAAATTTCGATTAATATTTAACACCTAATCTACCCGCTACCCTACAGAAATTTCCCCGTAATAACTATTTGTGAAAGTTACTATTTGCCAAAAAATTGTGTATACATTTAATTAATTAATTACTTGTATGCAGGTGCAGGTGTATTAAGTTCTCCGTTGTCAGTATACATTGGTGTGAACTGAAGCATTCTGATCCAGCATCTTACTGGATATGCACATACCTCATATGGTATTATTTAAACCTTATATACATTTTATATTCTGTTTCTTAAAGTTCGTCTCAAGTCAAAATACTGATAAATTATACGGGCGAGATTAAGGCCCTATATTCTATACTTACGTGTCCATTTGCTCTTATACCCACCATACGTGCCTTACCGACTAAGAATCTCATATGACGCATTTCGAATCTACCTCAAAAGGAATGGAATAGTATCTTATATGTGATATATTAGCATTCTAGTGTTGTCACCGGATATTTTAACGGATAATACGGTTCCGTTTTGACTGTCAATCGGTAAGCCGTGAATTTATTGCCCTTTTATTCTCAAATGGATCGTGGGTATTTATTTGCTACAATCGATATGATCTGACGTAGTGTCGTTTGTTATCTTGTCATGTTGCAACGAAAAAAGAGATTAACTTCAGTTTTGCGAATATGGTAAGAGAAGATCCGGTTTTTTGTTAAAATGAAATAAGTGTGTGGTATAACATGAAATTTTCCATAAATAGGTTCTATGTATCATGGCTAATTAACCAGTTGCGTCCTAAATGCCAAAAGCATGATTTGAAAGTAGTTTGGCGCGTCATAATAGATGGCGCTGGTCTATGTGTTAGGGCAATCAGTTCGAGACTTTTGAACGCCCCAGGCGAAAATTGTGAATTACGCCCCTCATTTATTACAATTTTGTTTAGATTATATATGTACAAAAATTAGCAAAAAGCCGATTTGTGTCCATAACTCGCGAACAATCACAAAATCTTAATCTGAATGAAATTTATTTGAAAATATTTTGGATATTTAAAATAAATAGAATTTTTTTCTTTTGGGTTCTACAGAGTCGTTTTATTTTTGTCTAATACAATGTACAGGATTACTCACGGGAAAGTTACTTTCAAAGTCCGTTTGTGTGCAACCCGAAATACAATTTACAACAGCGCCTAGCTTCCTCTCTTAAAAAAATTGAATATTTAATTCACGATTGCTTTGCCTGTCTAGTGATGGTTCTGTCATTTTGACATTAAACAATTAAATATGGTCTGTTGTCATTAGTATTTTGGGTTGCAAACAACCGGACTTTCAAAATAACTCTTCCGTGACTAACCCTGTAGATAGGGAAAGAAAAATATTTTGTAGTGTAATTAATAATTATTAAAGTTTTGGCGCGAAAGTTGTGACGTTAGCGTCACTTCGTCGTAAGTAGAGAGAACCAACATACGTTACCATAAATATGGTAATGGTGCAAGAATAAAATACGTATCCATTACAAACTGTGATCAAAAATCTTTAAAGCTAATGGTAATGAAGTAAGCCAGATAGCCATTTCAAAATATATATTTGTTTGATTTACTTACACGAATAGGTGTAGGAGTATTGTTAAATGATAATTTATGTAAAACTTCGATTGCTGTACATATTACACATAAATAAAAATCTGGTAAGTAAAATAATAATTTTTGCTCGTTTTCATATTCAGGTTAATTGTTCGCTTTAATTAATGTGACATTAAGTCTTTCTTTAATATAATATTGAAGGTTATCATACTCGCCAAGTGCCATTATTATAATTAAAATATTATTTAAACTATTTTCTATTTATAATTAAATAAAACAATGACAGTATTGATTATAATAATCAAAGCAGAGTTCGTAATAAAAAGTAATTCAACATTTACATTCCTATTTACTATGATTACAACAATAACAAGTATTGAGATTACAATAATTAAAACATAAATTATAATGTAAATTTTCTTTCGATTTTTATAAAAAATTACTCGGATATATTAAATATGTATAAGTTAGAGTATGCTCTGTTCCATTTAAGCCATTCAGTAGATGGCACTGGCAACAACGCAAATCTGAAGTAGCTGAAATTACATTGGGTAAACTTGTTTCTTGTCTCTAATTTCAGCCAATCAGAGATGTCAAAACTATTCCCTATGCTCCACAATAGTGAATGGCTTAAATGGAACAAGGTATAGGTGTAAAGGCAATCGAGAATGAGCAAAATATGCATGGTCCACTCTATAGTGACATTTTCACAGTGTAACTGGACGACTGTAATAACACTGACGTCACAACATTGTGACCATTTTACGCTAAAAACTTTAATTACATTATTATAAGTTTAAAAATACAAAATATATAGCAATATTATATCGTTTTCATTTATATATACATATATACAAAATTCATATGCGACATGTAATTCCTAAAAAGCCGAAGACTTAGATGATAGGCTCATTATTGACCACAAATTTCTGTGAGTCCAATTATTATTAGCAAATTCGGTTTGACACCAAAATAACCTTAACATTCTACGTCATAGAATATTTAAAAATATTTAAATTATTACGTCTTAAAGAATAACAATTAAGACTTTCTGGGACTGTAGATAACGTTCAATACAGATGTAGTTTCATGAAAAATATATAAAATAAAATAGATCCAATTAGTTTATAGGATGTAGAAATAGGAAGAGAAAAGTGCTTCTCAACTGTCAAAATTTGAGGAATGATATTCCAAAATCTGATTTTCTATAAGCCGTCAAACTTTAAATTTGTTTTAAAATATTTGAAAAAGTAACATAATGGGCCCGTCTAACTTTTTTGATTTTTACCTTCCGTCACCTTTAGGTAAGGAAGGTATTGTCTTTGGTCAAAAAATTCGGTGGTGAGTTTTTGATGAATAAGCACGTTTTAGGGTCCCTAGAATACGATTTTACTATTTTACGATGATGTCTGTATGTAAGTGTGTGTGTGTGTGTATGTATGTGTGTGTGTGTGTGTGTGTTTGTGTGTGTGTCTGTGTGTGACAAAATTTTCTAATGCGATAACTCTAATACTACAATTCCAAAAATTATAATTCTTTCGTATTCCTCTTCGTTACAGCCATGTGAAGAGCTGATTAGATTTTGGTTATAATTGGTCAACCGGAAGTACCCTCATTTGAAGATTTTAACAGTTTTTCTTGAAAAAACGATGTTAAATATAATTTTTTCACATTTAATGTTATTATAAATATTAAAGAATTATTTATTCGCTACACAATTTGAATGCATTTTATACTTCATATTAAATGGACATAGAATTAAAAAATTATAAAGACATTAAATATCATGTATATTAGTCAGCTTTGCTATAACTCTGGAAACAGCTGCTACATTAAGGAAATAGAAAATTCTGATTGAAAGGTGTCAGCGTCAAGTGCAGTTGACAGTATGTTTATGTTATAATTTTACTGGAAATATAGGATCTTTTGTTAGAAACTTTCTGTTTGGAATTTCTATAAAATATATACAACTGCCTTAAGGTAACGTACAAGAAATATAATCTTTTTCAAGGAACTTTCTGTATGACATTTATACAAAATACATAGAACTGACGGAAGGTAATGTGCTGGCCACATCAGATTTTTTTATATGTTACGAAGAATTTAAAAATAGAAATTCCGTATTTTTTGTTTAATGAAATTACGCTTAATAAAGCCTAAAATAATTATTAAAGTTTTGGCGCAAAAGTTCTAACGTTAGCGTCACTCCGTCGTAAGTAGAGAGAACCGACATACGTTACCATTAATATGGCAATATATAATAAATATTGCATGAATAAAATACGTATCCATTACAAACTGTGATCAAAAATCTTTAGAGTTAATGATAATAAAGTAAGCCAGATAGTTATTATATCATTTCAAAATATATATTTGTTTGATTTATTTACATGAATAGGTATAGGAGTAGTGTTAAATGTTAATTTATGTAAAACTTCGATAGTATATATTACAATAAAAATCAGGTAAGTAAAATTAATAATTTTTGCTTGTTTTCATAATCAAGTTAATTGTTCGCTTTAATGTGACTTTAAGACTTTTTTAAATATAATATTGAAGTTTTCGTACTCACCTAGTGCCATTATTATAATTAAAATAGTATTTAAACTATTTTCTATTTATAATTAAATACAACAAAGACAGTATTGATTACAATAATCAAAGCATAGTTCATAATAAAAAGTAATCCAATGTTTACATTACTATTTACTAAATGATTACAACAATGGCAAGTATTGAGATTATAATAATTAAAATATAAATTATAATATAAATTTATTTAATAAGTCAATTTTCATTTGATCTTAATAAAAAATTACTCGGATATATTAAATATGTGTTATATGTGTAAAGTCAATCCCGAATTTATGAGCAAAATATGCATGGTCCACTTTATAGTGACATTTTCACAGGGAATCTGGACTACTGTAATGACGGCGACGTCACAACATGGCGACCATTTTACTTAGATAACTTTAATACATTATTATACGTATAAAAATACAAAATATATAGTAATTTTTATTTCGTTTTCATTTATTTATATTCATAATTCAAATGCAACATCTAACTTTAAAAAGTCGAAGACTTGGACGCCCATTATTTACTTTTGCCATGTTATTATAGAAGTATTACTAGTGTGTTGAAACTAATTTATTGAAGTTTTGGACAAACTAGCCTTTAGTTTTACTTCTGCAAATTGTCAGGCTACAATAATATCAGCAAAGAATCAACATCTTACTGTACCTTTCAAACCTCTGATAATTATTTCTCTTTCGGAAATATTTCTCAAACTCTTAAAAATAACTCATTCTCGTCCAAGCATCGCCTGCATCTCGATCAGGCGTTTCCATAATTCACTTTTCTGAATAATATTTTACGTGTTTTCGGAGAATCGCGCGATAATTTATTTTTATGTTTCCGACGGGCATCTTTTGATGAGATGATTTCATCTGATGCATAGTAGGCTGCGACAAACACGTGCTCCTCGATCGGCCAACTTGATAACGGGTGACGATGTTAACGTGCTGTACCTGTCCAGAAGATCTGACACCCGAAATGGGAGAAACGACAAGAAAACACAATTTGCTACTGCATTCCTGCAGGGAGATAATTTCTTTGAAAAAGAAGTGAAAAGCTAATAAATAAATTTGTATATATCACGATTTTGTACCCTTTTCTAGGTGTATTAAACTGTTTTTGTAAAATTTTGGTAATAATTTACATTTTTATCATGAAGGAAAAATATATGAAGCATCAAATTTTTAGAATATGCAGAAACGTTTATTATGAGTTGCACCAACAAGGCTTAAATTTGAAACTAGCTTAATGAAAAAAATCTGATGTGGCCAGCACATTACCTTCCGTCAGTTCTATGTATTTTCTACAAATTTCATACAGAAAGTTTCTTGCAAAATATTCTATTTCTTTTTGTACATTACCTTCTGGCAGTTTTATGTATTTTATACAAATTCCATACAGAAAGTTTCTAGCAAAAGATCCTATATTTCCAGTAAAATTATAACAAAAACTTACTATGTCAATTGCACTTGTCAGTGACACCTTTCAATCAGAATTTCCTTAATATAGCAGCTGTTTACAAAGTTACAGTATAGCTGGCTACTTTATGAAATTTAATTCGTTTATAATTTTTTATCTCTATATCAATTTGATATGAAGTATAAAATGCAGTCAAATCGTATAGAGAATAAAATATTCTTTAACATTTATAATAACATTAAATGTGAAAAAGTGATATTTAATACCGTTTTTTCGAGAAAAACTGTTAAAATCTTCAAACGAGGGTACTTCCGGTTGATCAATTATAACCAAAATCTAATCAGCTCTTCATATGGATGTAACGAAAAAGAATACGAAAGAATTATAATTTTTGAAATTGTAGTATTAGTTATCGCAGGCGAAAATGTTGTCACACACAGACACGCACACACACACAAACACACACACACACATACACACACACACACACACATACATATATATATATATATATATATATATATATATATATATATATATATATAACCGTGACATATAGGCGTATAGTCACGTGATCCGAAGCAGAATGTGACGTCACAAAACATACATCTTCATCGGCTCCAATAATTGGTCCCATATAGAGTCAATTCTTTGTGTTTTTTTACAAGTTTTATGATAAATATATTGTCAAAGTTGTCAAACAAGTTTCAAATTTTTGTGTTTGGTTCGTGTTGGATAATACAAAATTCAATATAAAATGAGTAATTAAAGTATCGTATTGTGCCTTCTTGCAAAAATGCGCTTAGTACAAACCTACTATTGAATTTATAAATATGCCAAAAGATGCGAAGAAAAGAAAATTGTGGCTGGAAGCAGTAGGTCGAAGAGCTGATGGTTGGGTTTTTACATTTTATTTTACCTTAATTCTTTAACACACCTTATTTCGGCAACAGTAAAACAGTCGTTTTCTGATATAAATTCAGCCATCGTCCAGCTTTCGATTTTCGGTAAACTGTCCAACTTAGCTTGAGTGTATTCTGTATTAGCCATTATTATTCATTTATAATAGAAAATATCAGCGTCAAATGTCATATTAGAAGTTTATTATTAACATGTCACAAACTATCGCCAACGTTTATTTATCTAAATAACAAAAATAAATGTAGGTGATGGAAAAACTGTTTTTCTATTCGATGTGAATGACGTAGTGTATGTGCTTCTACGACACAGGAGTGAGGGGTTGTTTTTCATGACTATTTTTGGCGCAAATATTCGTATTTAATTATTTACGAAAATAACAGCAAATTATTAAAAAAATAATTATTAAGAAAAATATTGCATAAACTTTCATTTAAAATACTTTTTGAAAAATGTGAAACAGGCTCATTTGCGTTGGTGAACAAACATGGATAAATGGTCTTACCCTTATATAATCCTTCCATCCATCCCTTCTTCACTGAACTCGGTTACGGAACGTGCAAAATAAAATATGATTACAGACTTAGATGCAGAATTTTATTCTCTAAAACATTTATTTGAAGCATTATTGAATAAAACTGATAGGCAACTTTTGCGCAAAGAAAAACCGTTTTCCCATGTTAAAAAACTATGGCCCGCCTTTCGTGTTACACTCGGTATATAAACATCTCTCGAATCCAGGGTCGGATTAACCCTATGAGGGGCCCTAAGCACAACAGGTTTTGGGGGCTGAATATTGACACTATTAGTAGGTCTTTATAATTTAAAATAATATACAATGCATAACTCATAAGAAGTAACAAATTGATGCTATGATGCTATTACATTTACTTAAAATTGATGAATAATAACACTTGATAACTTTCCGATTTGGTCAGACTCAAGTCTGTAAGTTTAAGTTGACGTATAAGCTCGTATGTCGAGCGCGCGAAACTTGTCCGTGTGGAGTAGGCACGCTGATAGGCCGATAGAGGGATCACTAATGGGATACTATCCTCTATCCACTGCACTACACTTTGAAGATGAATTGTTAAAAGCGCGAATTTTTCGCCTTTAATACAAAATCAACTAATTCTTGACCTTTAGAAATGACTTGCAGTTAATGCATACACAAACATATATTCCATAAATTTCTTCACTACGTTAGTTTTTACCAAGAAAAATGTTCATTATTATGTTTTTAATTTTTTTTACAATTTCCGCGGGGCCCCCAATGAGCACTGCTTGAATCCATTTGCTGTATATTATGACGAAAAATCACCATTAAATAACTCTTGAAAAAATTGTTAGTTTGTCCGCCTTGAATCTTCGAAACTATTATTCCTACAAAAAAATGAATAAGACTAATTTTGTAGGAAATTTTATCTACTTTAATTTTGCATATAAAGTAATTTTCGCGAGCACGTAGTCTCGGAGATTTTTGCTAAAATCGTGAAAAGAGCGCCTTTAAACGGGTTCTCCACTTCCCGCTTATCACCTACCCACAGGGACTTTTACTACGTTGTACAATAAACATCAAGGAATAAGTGTGCCAAGTTTCTAAACTCCGGTATTTTTTTCCGTCGATCAGCTTCTATTGATCTAATTTGACTGGGCTACTGGCCATAAACGCAATTCAAAGAAAATGATTTTATAGTCCTAACAGTTCAATGTTTAGCTGATGAATAATTGTACAAGAATATACATAAATAAAGTGTTACTTTATTGTTAAATTTGTGGGATATTTACTTACTGCCTCCCCCTATATATTAAGAAATTCTTTATTAAATATTAAAGTAATTACTGAAAGAATCTACCCAAAAAATTGTGTGTGTATTGAAGAAAAGAAATACCAATAATTTTCACATTTCTGCCATATATCTCCAGAAGGGGATTTATGTCTCGAGCCGATTATTTATTACCTACAATCGAATCTTCCTTCTGTTTTTCTTCACGTATAAGAGTTACTTTATTATACTCTCCCTTTTCTACGTCCCACGCAATCCGTGCTTTTTATTAACCCTTATTATTAATAAAATCGCAATTTCGGAACAGTATAAAAATTACATAAAACTGACAAATTACTATTCTGTGTTCGTAAGATATTAACGTAGACGTAAGTAGATTTCACTTGGCGATTTCAAAAGTAAAGATTTCGAATGTTTTCACGTTGTAACAAAGTATGGAGACATTTCAATCTAGATCAGAAAACAAGAGTTCAAGAGGAATAGGACACGTGTTCCCATAACAACGCTATAAACAAACTGCTTCAGCAAGAGTAAGTAGATTTACTCAAAAGTTTTCAGAACACTGGTGATCAAAAATATACCTCTTACTGAACCTAAATGAATAGGGTTTTGCACCATAACAAAAAATAATAAAATGTACACTTTATACTTAAATAAATAGCGATTATGATAAAAAAAAACATTTTTTTTAAATAATTACATTGTGAGATATTTGAGGTTTGTTGTTAATGTCACTGTGACGTCACATTAGTGCTATCTTTCTGTCGCTGTCTACTATAGAACTTGTGCGAGAGAAAGATACAGCAATAGGTGTAGCTGTGACGTCATGTTGAACTTAAAAATCAAATGCAGTTAAACTAAAAACAATTAAGACTTTTTAATACTACGATTTGCTTCAAAATAAAAGAACTTTCATTTAAAATAATAAAAAAATCAGAGTGCAGGGTCCCATTCTTCATCTGTATGCTGGTCTTAGAAAAGTATACCCTCCTATTAGGAGAATTGAATACTCATTTAATAGGTTAAGGAACCATCAATTTCTTAGAGGTTGTCAACAATTCTCATGAAAAGCTTGTATTGAACCAACCTAATGGGCCCGTCCAACTTTTTTTGAATTTTTTATATGTTACGAAGAATTTAAAAATAGAAATTCCATATTTTTCGTTTTCTTGAAATTACGCTTAATAACGCCTAAAATAATTATTAAAGTTTTGGCGCGAAAGTTCTGACGTTAGCGTCACTTCGTCATAAGTAGAGAGAACCGACATACGTTACCATTAATATGGTAATATACAATAAATGTTTCATGAATAAAAATACGTACCCACTACAAACTGTGATCAAAAATCTTTAGAGCTAATGGTAATAAAGTAAGCCAGATAGTTATTATATCATTTCAAAATATATATTTGTTTGATTTACTTACATGAATAGGTATAGGAGTAATGTTAAATGTTAATTTATGTAAACCTTCGATAGTACATAATATACATAAATAAAAATCAGGTAAGTAAAATTAATAATTTTTGCTCGTTTTCATAATCAAGTTAATTATTCGCTTTAATTAATGTGACTTTAAGACTTTCTTTAATATAATATTGAAGTTATCATACTCACCTAGTGCCATTATTATAATTAAACTATTTTCTATTTATAATTAAATACAACAAAGAGAGTATTGATTACAATAATCAAAACATAGTTCACAATAATAAGTAATCCTACAATTACATTACTATTTACTAAATGATTCCAACAATGACAAATATTGAGATTATAATAATTAAAACATAAATTATAATATAAATTTATTTAATAAGTAAATTTTCGTTTGATCTTAATAAAAAATTACTCGGATATATTAAATATGTGTTTGTTAGAGTATGTGTAAAGCCAATCGCGAATTTATGAGCAAAATATGTATGGTCCACTTTATAGTGACATTTTCACAAGGAAACTGGACTACTGTAATGACGCTGACGTCACAACATGGCGACTACTTTACGCTAAAAACTTTAATTACATTATTATAGGTATAAATATACAAAATATATAGCAATTTTTATTTCGTTTTCATTTATTTATATTCAAAATTCATATGCGACATGTAATTTTTAAAAAGTCGAAGACCTGGACGGGCCCATTGATACTCCTGATAGTCTAAGGCTTGGCTTGACTTGAATTTAAACCCTATAAAAATGTTAAGCTTGGTTTGACTTAGGCTTGATACGAAAGCTATATTTGTCTTGAAATTTCAAGCTTTTTGTATAGTTAGGCTTCGTTTTTCAAGTTTTTTTAAACTAACCAAGTCAAGCTTACAATCTTCAAGCCAAACCCGTGAATCATTGGGACCCGCAGTATAACATGCCACATTGGAGGAATTATAGGGAACTAAATTAATGGCGGCCAGTAGGACATGTATGTATGTAAACGTCAAAAAACATCGTTTCGTTTAACAAAAAAAAAAGTTCTCATTCCTTGATTTTATAATTTGCTTTGAAAATGTTCGATACGTGACCAAATTAAAGAAAATAAACATAATGTACATTAAAAAGTTTTATATTAAGTAGGTGTACGACTACAATAAAACTTCAAGACATATTCTATAATTTTTGGCAAAGAGGTAAACTTCATCGATTGAAAATATGGAAAAGAAAATTAAATGTATCGGAAAGCTCTAATCTGATAAATAAATACGACTGTTCCTTGCATTTCACAAAAAATAATTATATTACAATTTTGCAAGTGTTTGGTTTTAAGACAATTATTATTGACAGTATTTACAAATAAAATTTATAGTTTCATTGTTTTTACTAATATTTGTTCCTGCAGACTGCAGTTCCAAGTCAGAATTGTCGTAACTCAAATTACGCCACAAGTAGTAATTAAAATAGCTATTTGTGTATTAAGAGCGCAAAATGGGACATTGTCGATTGAGAGGTTGTTGCCGCGCGACGCAGGACCGAGGCATTCTCTCGAAATCGACAATGTCCATTTGCGCTCGAAACACACACAAGATTTTTTCTACAGTCGCCACAATGGGGTTCTCCACCATAACAAAAATTTATTTTTTATTTATTTTTACTTATCGGTATTTTCCATTCTTCTTAAGCTATTGCTTCAATCTAATCTAAGCATTTTATATTTTCGTTTTTGTAAATAAATGCCCTATTTTATTTTCACAGCAGTGCGGCATTTTGTTTGGTTATGTAAGTGGGCAATGTGTAACTACAGTGTCATTAATTCCTGACTAAACGTTTCCATTAAGAATGTAGCCAAGTAACATTTCTCAACATTGTATAGTTAGAAATTTGAGGAGCGAGCGTTTTTTCTACTTTGTCGCTCTAGAGCGGCAAAGTGACATTTTGCGTTGACAAAAGAGAGTGCAAATGGCTACTTTGTATATAGACTGTAGAAAAACGAATTTATGACTCGTTGCATCTCAACAATTAATACATTTACAAGCAGTTTTGAAAATTGTTTCAGTTTTTAGTCAAAATTATGTGAAACTGTTTACATGTAATTTTCAAAACAGGTTTACAAATTGATTTGAAAATAGTTTCGACGAATGCGCATTTAGCTTATGTAAGTAACAGATCCTCTTCAGTTCAAATTCTTCGTTTTGCCATTAATCTAATTATTTTTTTTTCTATTTTGTACCACAGCGCACTAAAACTACACAACTGCCAGTTTATTTGTAGGTTAGTAACACCAAGTAACACAAAGCGACAGAAACGTTATGCTATGTACGCATGCGCAATATCGAAACTAAATTTTAAGTGTTTACATGACTGATTTTGAAACTAGTTCCAAGTCAACCCCATGAATTTTAGTTTTGGTTTGAAATAACTCGAAACAGTTTTGACACTGTATACAAGGCATTTTCAAAACTAAAAACGTTTTGAAAACGGTTCGAAAACTGCATGTAAACTCAGTATATGTTTCTTGATGAATAATTAGACTAAACAAACTTAAAAATTATATTGATTTGAACTGGTAACAATATTTTGGGTCATTCAAAATGTGCATTTACAAGGAGTCTTAATAAATGTTTTGGGAAAATTTTGGCTTTCAGGATCGAAATAATATTACATGAAATGTTTTGTGTTACATTTCTTTATTAGATTTGGACGTTTCTGCAGAACGAAGCTGCCATCATCAGCATTTTACATATAAAGAATGTTTTTAAACAAAAATATGAGGTTATTATCGTACTTATTTGTAATTGTACTTGACCTACTGTTCAAGTTAAGGTTAGCCTACATATCGTATGACCAAGTTCACAAAAATGTTTCCCTTCGCTGTTGAATAATATTAGTACAAATAAGTACAATAATAACCTCATATTGTTGTTAAAAAATTCTTTATATTTAAAATGCTGATGATGGCAGCTTCGTTTTGCCGAAACGTCCAAATCTAATAAAGAAATGGAACACAAAACATTTCATGTAATATTATTTCGATCCTGAAAGCCAAACTTTTCCCAAAACATATAATTACTACGTTTACATGCAGTTTTGAAAATGGTTTCAGTTTTCAATCAAAATTATGCAAAGTTGTTTACATGAAGTTTTCAAAGCAAGTTTAAAAATCTGATGTGGCCAGCACATAACCTCTCGCCAGATATTTTACCTGGTTGTACACATAAAACGAAAAATATTTTTAAATACAAATACATATATTCATGTCTCAATACAAAATAATTATTTTAATATAAATTATGTACAATACATACATTTTCTTTATATTCAATATCCTGAATTTTTTTCTACTTTCTTTTTCTTTTATTCGTCATTTTTTCGCAAATTCCATTTATATTCTTTTTTACGTATACTCTTTTGCGTTGTTGACTTTTTATTTATTTTCATAATCTTCATAATGATGTACAAATATTTTTTACAGTGGCATATAAATATTTTTGACAGTGACATTTATGTGTCAATTACAAACATTTGAATTTCTTGCCTTGAAGTAGTTTGATCTAAGAATTTTTACATCAAATTATTTTATATGCATTTCTTTATCTCTATATCTATAGATGATATAATAATGAATTTATATTTATCGAATAAAGAATTTAACGTTCTTTAATATAAGTATTTACATAAATTTTCGATAAATAATATTTAGATGATTTTTTTCTTGTAACAACTACTTCCGGTTGTTCAATTGTTACCAAAACTGACTCGACTCTTCCCATTATTGTTAGATTGAGGAATCCGTAGTTAAAAATGTCTTAAGTGTTATAGTATTTGAGTTATGGTGAATCCAACATCCACACACACACACATCCCCACACACACACACACACACACACACACACACACACACACACACACACACATCCACACACACACACACACACACACACACACACACACACACACACACACACACACACACACATACGGACATCATCATAAAAATGTTATAATCGGATTCTATGGACCTTAAAACGTGCTTATTCACTAAAATCTGGATATGCGATTTTTAGCATGAATACCATACCTCTCTTAGCGAGAGGTAAAAATTGATTTGAAATCATTTTCGGCGCATGCGCATTTAGCTGATGTAAGTGACAGATCCTCTTCACTCCAAATACTTCGTTTTGCTATTATTCCAATTATTTTTTGTACTTCGTACCACTACGCACTAAAACTACACAACTGTCAGTATATTTGAAGGTTAGTAACACAAAGCGACAGAAACGTTATGCTCTGTACGCATGCCTAGTATCGAAACTGAATTTTAAGTGTTTACATGAGTAGTTTTGAAACTAGTTTTCAAGTCCAACCCATGATTTTTAGTTTTGGTTTGAAATAATTCAAAACCGTTTTAACACTGTATACATGGCGTTTTCAAAACTAAAACGTTTTAAAAACGGTTTCAAAACTGCATATAAACTCAGTAAATGTAAGGATCTTGAACAAACCAAGAAGAGTCCCAATAAACGTAATTATTGAAATGTACGAATAAATGCAGATGGGCACATCCAGCAATGGATAATCAGCCTTGATGATATTCTTATTGTTTATCCTTCAACTCTTTTGAGCATTCGTGTACTTTTCTCGTGGCATCTAACAAAATGAGTGATACACAATAAAATACGACGGAGGCTGGGTCCGCGTACGTGACGAGGCACAGAATTATTCAATTATGAGCGGTTTTATTCGTCCGCCATTTCAAATGCTGTCCTTGTTTTGATTCTCACTTTGTGATAAGCCATCGTCCGTGTACGGAGATATCCCCGTTCCCTCCGACGGCTAACAGATGGACTTGGACTTGGTTCGGGGAATCAACCGATTTCTGTAAATAATATTGTCCAGGGAAGGACTCGTACGGTTTCACATTCACACAAAACGGAATTTATCCGGGGAAAAGATCACATTACGTTTATATAGAACAAGTGAAGAATAATCTGTTGTTTCTTAACAATCTTTAGATAGGTACATTTTGATGATAAATATTTGTAATTCTACATCATGTTCAAAAGGAGATACAAATAATGTAACCTCGGCGAACTCTTATTTTTCCATGTACAATGTGATGACTTAATAGCACACCTTAACATGTTTCAACTACCTATAAATCGATGGCAACACTCATTGCAAGCTAGTGTGAGTACTCACATCAAATATAAAAATCTAATAGCAATATATATTTGGAATTTTATGCAATTACCTTACCGATCGTGCCTTCTAGTGACGGAAATTTGAAAAATCATCCACAAAAATAATTTGGTCAGCCCAAATAAGAATACAAATAGTTTGATAAAACCTGTAAAGTTTAACAAATAAGACATATACGAATACAATGTACAATTCATTATTTTAGAATTTGGAAAATAAAATGAACCACATAGTCAATCTTTGGAAAAAGGAGTGCGCACTTTTTCGAACTCACTTAAATAAATATATAAATATATTGTCACTGCTTATTACACATTATTGTGTGTGCCAATATACTTTAATTAGTATATTTTGGTAATGGCAGTAGACCAAATATAGCATTTTTAGAGATTTAAAGAAAAGTACTGAATTCAGTTGAATATATCCTGCTGAGTGAAGAGGCTTTCCAGGTGTAACCTCACAGGCTTCTAAAGTTGTCATGGATACAGAACAACAGGAGATACTCTTGCATGCGATTTAAAAATTGGATATAATTTTGAAGTTGATTCTGGTTGAATTTGAAGCAAGGCCGTTTTAATCACATTCGATGACATAACTTAATAATTCTACATGAGGTAAAGCTATAAATTTAAAAAGAAATATTTAAATTATATATATATATATATATATATATATATATATATATATATATATATATATATATATATATATACAATACAGGGTGTTCCTTTTAAATGGGCCACTGTTGCTATCTTGAGAACTATAGGAGCTACAAAGTTAAATGGGCAAAATCACAAGACATATTTAAAGAAAACAAAAAAAAAAAATTCGGCCCGTGATTTTAAAAATAGGTGACCTAACTTTTTTATTTTAAATGAAAACATATATTTTTTATTTGCTCATTCGTTAGAGAATATAATTCTGAATTCAGTGATATAATATGTTTATTCCTTTACATATTTTTTTTTTTAGAAAAATGCAGGTATAAAGTTTTGCGTTCATTTGATTAAAATATGGCTATGATAAGAGTGTCATGAATGGAAAAAACGAATACGTGTAATTTTTTTTTACGTAGAATTAGAATGCCATGAAAGAAATACGTGAATATTTTGTTTGCGTTGACATTTATGACTAATTACAAGAACAAAACATTCACTTCTTTCGGTCAGAGCATTCTAATTCTATGTAATAAAAATAACATATATTCATTTTTTTCATTCATGGCACTCTTATTATAGCCATATATAAATCAAATTAGTATAAAACTTTACATTCACTTTTCTCAAAAAATTGTTATGTAAGGGTATAAAAATATTATATCACTGAATTCAAAGTTATATTCTCTAACGAATGAGCAAATAAAAAATATATGTTCTTATTTAAAATAAAAAAGTTAGGTCTCGTATTTTGAGAATCACCGGTCGAAAAAAATAATTTTTCTTTTCTTTAATTATGTCTTGTGAAATATAAATTGTTTGTCGATTTAACCGTCTTTGTAGCTCTTATAGTTCTCGAGATAGCAATGGTGGCCCATTTAAAATGAACACCCTGTATATATATATATATATATATATATATATATATATATATATATATATATATATATATATATATACATCTTAGTAACAAATAAGAAAATTGGTAATTAATTTTAATACTAGACCTTTAAACTGTGTTAGGTATTATCAAAGTTTAACTTACACATCTCTTATCTACTCTATTCCGAGTTCATATTATTTCAAGTTTTTTTTTTTATATTTGCCTTTTTGACTTACAGAATCCATTTTCAACTAAATAAATACATAAAATAATAAAACAACAAAAGTAAACCAAATAACACTTGTTTGAATTTATGATGCCACGTCAGTCAGCAACCACGTGTGTTTGTAAGGAAAAGAAAGATATCTTGAATGACATAAGCAGCATCCTTAATTTCAGTTTGAAAGCAAGAGACTAGCAATCCAGAGGTCCGGGGTTTAAGAACTACTGGATGTGGGATATGGATATTATTTAATATGAAAAATCCATATTTTATTCACAAATGTTTTCAATCCCACCCTGTGAAAATTGGTAGTAATAGAGCGCATCCCGCCATGCCATATCAATCGCAGTGACCTGTGAACATACTAGGAATATCAAATTTCAAGAGTTTTCAGCTCTCCGCATTAACAATGTTGTTTAACACGACGTCGGATTGAGATACTAATAATAAATTAATAATTTATTGATATTCGCTTGCTTGTATACGGACAATCTTATCTACCAAGCAGCATAATGCATATGAATACGAGATACAATATTCAGCATTCATTTATGCATGCAGTTTTGATCAAGAAACAAGATACACAAAGATGGAAAAGAATATGATTGTTAGTTAAAAATTAAAATACTTTGATATACACAAGAAAGAACACTGGGTTCGGTACATACTCATAAGTTGACATTTTACATATTTATACTCATCTATTGGTCCTGATTTAATTAATCTAAAATTCCAGATTAGTCCTTATATTTATGTAAAAATCATCTTTACGGTTACCAATTTAAAAAAATTTGTATCCAGCAAAGTTTATTTTAGTCATTCAGGAGAAGTTTTTTTTTATTAATTGACGATTTTCACTCTGTGATCTGTGATTTTTAACTATTTATTTATTTATATTTTTAAATGTCCGTCTTTTATGTATCTACGCTTATCCACATGTGTACTTTTTCCTTGAACTGGACCATTCTAGCCCTGAAGAAGACTACTCGTATTGTGTAGTCGAAACGTCGGCGAGAATAAAATTGTAATATTGACTGCTAGTCCGAAATTTTATTAATTCCATTATAGGAAATATTTATGAATTAAATTATTATTAGCACTTTTTTATCAAATTATATTCTGTCCCACATGCGATGCTTTGTACGTAGTGATTTACAACATAAAATTCTAAATTTTTGAGAGCCAAAATTTTTAAATTTACTCTCTTGGTACATGGTTAATAAACTCAGATGCAAAAAAGAAAGGGCTACTTTTTTTTTTTCTTTTTTGTTAACAGCATTGTTTTTGACGCATTTTAAATAAAAATTTTGTCCAATGAAAGAAAAACTACAGTCAGTATAAAAAAAGGCAACAGATTGTACTTATTGGTTTATTTAATCGACAATAATAATTATTATCAACGTGAAATTGTAGGGTAACTTTAGTATTAGAACTAGAAATCGAATAGTGATAAAAACCAAAATGTAGAGCTATTTCATATACAGAAGTTTTACAAAAATAAAAAAAATGGAATTTCTATCTAGGGACCTACGCACTTCTTCTGAATAAACAATACATTGTTAAAATGGCATCCTAATTAAAACAACTTTAGTCTAATTAATTATCAAAATAAAAATAAAATATTAATGCCCCTTTTTTTGCACCTGAATGTAGGTAATATTACAATATAAGTTGCAGAAGGCAATATATTCAAGGATGAGTTTGAAATTTGGACACGAGCGCGTAGCAGCGAGTGCGCGAACGAATGAGTACTCTAGCAAGTGTTTTATATTATTTTCTCTGTTTCGGCTTTCATTTACACTATTTATTTATAAAAATGGTTGACAATTTCCATTAAGAGAAAATTTTAACAAACTAGTTATACTCTATCCGTTTTAACCATAGTGTGGTGCGAAGATAGGAGCAGTTTGATCTTGTTTTTTGATTGATTAATACCCCTATATTATCTAATTAAACAACAAGATCAAACTGCTCCTAGTTATACACCACTCTATATTTAAAACGGATAGAGTATAGATTGATAACAGTGATTTGTGTTTTTATTCTGTCCATTGCCAAAATATTCTGTGTATTTAGTGCAGTCATAGCAATCCCAACTAACAAAATGTCACCAAAAATCGTTTAAGAATGAAGCCCCATCTATACTCAATACGTTTTAACTATAAAGTGGTGAGAAGGTAGGTGCAGTTTGTTCTTCTTTTTTGATTGGATAATACCCCGATATTATCCAACCAACAATAATATTAAACTGCTTCTATCTTCCCAGCTTCCCACCACCCTATAGTTAAAATGGATAGTGACAGATCCTCTTCACTCCAAATCCTTCAATTTGCCATTATTCCAATTATTTTTTCTACTCTGTACCACTACGCACTAAAACTACACAACTGTCAGTCAAACCTATGAATTTTAGTTTTGATTTTAGATAACTCAAAACCGTTTTGACACTGTATACATGGCGTTGAAAACTTTTTTAGTTTGAAAACTGCATGTAAATTTATTATATGTCATTTTAATTCCGAAACAAAGAAGCTTATTAATTTAAAGATATAGTAAAATGAATTATGGGGTCTCGTGGCCGTGTGCTTAAGTGTCTGGTCGCGAATCAGGGAAACCGCATTCGATCTCGACCGACGCCAAATATTTCGAATTTTAAATGGCACTACATTGACCCCAGTGGCGCACTCTCCACGCCAGCAATGAGTGTCCGTGAGGTGGCACTTGGTAAATGCCTGCACGATACAAATATGTCATCATTATTACCGATATCTGCGTACAAAGCAGATTGGCACACCCAGCAATGGGTTATATGCCGTGATGATATATTTATTTGTAAAATGAATTTAGTAGGCGATTATTTCAAAAATAAACGAAGAATAAACACTCAAATCAAATAATATGTCAAAAGTAGGTACTTATTTGATACTTCTTAAAATAACGTATAAATCTATTTCTAATACAGTTTTGACTCGGTCACTAAAGCCAAAAATTTAAAAATGTCACTAACAAATTCAATATTTTAATTTCTAAACCGCTGTTTATAAATCACCCAATAAAATTTACAAGACAAATAATATTTTTTACCTTCCGTCACCTTTAGGTAAGGAAAGTACCTATTGTCTTTGGTCAAAAAAATCGGTGGTGAGTTTTTGATGAATAAGCACGTTTTAGGGTCCCTAGAATACGATTTTACTATTTTTACGACGATGTCTGTATGTGTGTGTATGTATATATATATATATATATATATATATATATATATATATATATATGTGTGTGTGTGTGTGTGTGTGTGTGTGTGTGTGTGTGTGTGTGTCTGTGTGTTCTAATGCGATAACTCTAATACTACAATTCCAAAAATTATAATTCTTTCGTATTCCTCTTCGTTACAGAGTTGATTAGATTTTGGTTAGAATTGATCAACCGGAAGTACCCTAATTTGAAGATTTTAACAGTTTTTCTTGAAAAAACGATGTTAAATATCATTTTTTAATGTTATTATAAATATTAAAGAATATTTTATTCTCTATACGATTTGAGTGCATTTTATACTTCATATTAAATGGATATAGAGTTAAAAAAATATAAAGAAATTAAATATCATATATTAGCCAGCTATGTTATAAGTCTGGAAACAGCTGCTACATTAAGAAAATTCTAATTGAAAGGTGTCAGTGTCAAGTGCAGTTCACAGTATGGTTGTGTTATAATTTTACTGGAAATATAGGACTTCTTGCTTTCTGTATGGAATTTGTATAAAATACATACGCCTGCCTTAAGGTAGTAGAGAAATTAAATCATTTGCAAGGAAGTTTCTGTATGACATTTATACAAAATACATAGAACTGACGGAAGGTAACGTGCTGGCTACATCAATTTTTTTTAAAAATGTGTTCAGCCTGTATATGTTTTTCAGCTAATCACCAGCTTAATCGTAATCGTAATTTCAAAGTATTAATCTTCGTGTTTAAAATATTATATAACACATATAATAATAACTTTATCTCGTAGAATTTCCCTGAAAATATAGATATAAACTAAATCACTTGTGGTACGTTGCTTATATGTTCACATATGGCATATTCTTAACACGGCACGGGCGGTAATGTCTTTATTGCTCGTGGGAGTTGTAGGCAAATCGACGGGCGTCGGTAGGCGTCCCCCGCCCCGGAACGATGCCCGGAAAGGCTCCGGATCTTCCGGAAAAATAGCAAATATGTGACTAACCCGCGAACTGCTGCCATCTGTCTTTCAGACGTGATGGAAATAACGCTACGAGAAAGAAAGAAAAAGTATTGCAGAGGATTTCAAGTATATTTCAAATCAAATGTTCAAAATACAGGGTGTAAATGAAATAAGTGCATTAAATTTAATCAGTAATGTAACTCGACGAGAGCAACAATATTTCTTAATAACTTTTTTTTCTAAGTCTTTTAGATTTTGATTTAAAATTCTTTAAAGATTTGCTGCATATTTCGTTACCCACCCATGGAGAACAAATGGTTGCTGCCGTATTCAAGTGGGATACAAACAGCTCAAAAATTGTCGGTTATCGGTTACACTTGCAGTCACAGTAATTAACAAACGAATCAACGGAAATAACATTTATTATTAATTAATTTGTAATAGTACAATTAAAAAAAAAAGAAATTTAAATTTTGGATAACAATATTATCAAGTTGTATTAAACCAGGCTTTTAATCACATGTGAATAGAGGGAGACAAGGAGGAACGAGGCAACGACGAAGTGCAAAAGCATAGTTATTAGGTTATGAGATGCTTATTTATCGTCAACAAATCATAATAGTTTAAATACGTTATTCTAAAAATGTAAGTACAAACTTGTTCATTTAAACGAGGTACATGAGTACCAATAATTAGTCGTCTATTTATTGTTCCCGCCCAAACATTTTTTAATAAAAATTTTTACAGCATTTTCGTCTGTCCCAAGTAAATTCAGTCTCATTAATGAACATTATGAGCCATTCCCAAAATTGAAGTCTGTTATGTGCTGAAAACATTGAACTTTTTGCACATGGTATGGATACAACTGTTGCTTTTTTTTAAAAAAATGTCACATGTGACACTCCGTATTGTGATAAAGATGTACAAGATTAACAAATGTGCGAATATTAGGAACAGTATGATTTGGAAACGCTCTGTCTAAATGCGTTGACACTTCCATAACACTTTCTTTATATCAACCACAAATTAAAATGTAGTAAAGATACGAATAAATAAACCATAGGTAAGTAATTACAACGTCTATGTAATCGCTATTTGTAAACGTGAGCATTTTGACAGAATTTTACCTCATGAACAAGTTTATTACTAATGGCCAAATTTAATTGCAACAACTGACAGGACTGTCAATTGCTAAAACAAAATTTTTCAGAGCTATTGCTACTGCATTCAATTATTAGAAAAATACTTGGAACGACTCATCAATTTACGGGGTTGTAAAAATGCTAAAAAAATATGCGATTTCGAGAAAAAGTTATTAAGAAATATTGTTGCTCTCGGCGAGTTATATTACTGATTAAATGTAATGTAGTTATTTCATTTACGCCCTGTTTGTTACAGTACGGAATCATACATTAAGTTGTATGAAAATTATGTCAATACCTGTCATTTTGTTGGAAAAACATAAAAAAAGATTAACTATAAAGATTATTTCAAAACTGGAAAAGTTTGCGCGCATTAGAAGACGTGAGGGGTATTAAGGCTGGTTTAGATGCCCCTAGAGGAAAATTATCGCGATAATAACTCTTGAATACACCCCTGCGTTTTGCACGTCACACAGAGTACATAAAATATTTATGAGCTGAAATATAATAAAAATCAAAGTCATTTTACTCAACTGAAAATGACGTCACCCTAAACAAAACAAAAATATCTTTATTGCTTATTTGTACAATTTTTGTGAATTATTGTTATTATTACCATATAGAACTCAACTCCATGCGTAGGTAATATACTTGACGATAATATTATTTTATATTCATGGCTAAGAACTTAAAGATCTAATCTTGAAGAAATACTCAAAGTTTACTGGAAAACAACCGCCATATTAATTAAAATTTATTGCTTGAAAAAAATCGAGCATATCAATATAGAAATCGTGGAGAACATTTGAATGTTTTTGAAGTAAAATATGGCATGTCCTTCAACAAACGGACATATGTACGGCAGTTATTATTTATATACATACGTGTTTTACCTCTTAGGTCAAAAACGAATGTGGAATATAATTTGTTTTATTGCTTTCAACATCTTGTGGTTACAGTTTGGTGTACCTGTCACTATTTCAACAGGCCGTTTTTTACATTTTCTAATGTACTTTCAAGAATATATGGTCACTACACAAACATACATTTCGCCAGTGTCAATAGCACGTGTGTGCGTGCGTGCTTGCGTGATTGTGTACGTAATTACGTGTGTGCGCATCTGCGTGTGCCTGTGTTTGCCTGTGTGTGTGTGTGTGTGTGTGTGTGTGTGTGTGTGTGTGTGTGTGTGTGTGTGTGTGTGTGTGTGCGTGTGTGTGTGTGTGTGTCTAAATACAATTTAAAAAATTATTATTATTCCTATTATTCTTCGTTACATCCATATGAAGAGCTGATTAGATTTTGGTCACAATTGGTCAACGGGAAGTACCCTAATTTGAAGATTTTAACAATGTTTCTTGAAGAAACTATGATAAATATCATTTTTTCACATTTAATGTTATAAATATTAAAGAATATTTTATTCTCTATACGGTTTGTCGTTAACGTAGGTAGGATTGAGGAATAAAATTCTGAATTTTTTATAAAATATTTTATTTCATAGGTATAAATTTTGCTTTATAAAATAAAACATTTTATAAAAACTTCAGAATTCTATTCCTCAATCCTATTTACGTTAACAATGTGAATTCTGATCTAGAGTCATTCATCAACAGAATTTAAAAAATCTGATGTGGCCAGCACCTTACATTCCGTCAGTTCTACGTATTTTCTACAAATTTCATACAGAAAGTTCCTTGCAAAAGATTCTATTTCTTGTACATTACCTTCTGGCAGTTGTACGTATTTTATACTAATTCCATACAGAAAGTTTCTAGTAAAAGATCTATTATTTTCAGTAAAATTATAAGACAAACATACTATGTCAATTGCATTTGATCCTGACATCCACTGACATCTTTCAATCAGAATTTTCGTAATACATTAGCTGTTTCCATAGCTGACTATTTTATGAAATTTAATTTCATTTTGATTTTTTAATTTTATATCTATTTAATATGAAGTATAACATGCAGTCAAACCGTATAGAAAATAAAATATTCTTTAATATTTATAATAACGTGAAATGTAAAAAATGATACTTAACATAGTTAAAAAAACTGTTAAAATCTTCAAATGAGGGTACTTCCGGTTGACCTATTTTAACAAAAATCTAATCAGCTCACACGCACGCATGCACGCACGCACGCACGCGCACACACACTTACACGCACAGACATCATCGTAATAATAGTAAAATCGTATTCTAGGGACGTGCTTATTGATTAAAAACTCATCATCGAAATTTTGAGCAAAAACAATACCTACATTCCTTACCAAAGGTGTCGGAAAGTAAAAATTATATATAAATTAAATTTCATAAGCCAGCTATGGAAACCGTACTATATTAAGAATATCAGATTGAAAGATGTTAGTGTCAAGTGCAATTGACATAGCATGTTTGTCTTATAATTTTATTGGAAATATAGGATCTTTTGCTAAAAACTTTTTGTATGGAATTTGTATAAAATACATACAACTGGCAGAAGGGAATATAAAAGATATTGAATCTTTTGCAAGGAACTTTCTATATGAAATTTTTACAAAATACATAGAACTGATGGAAGGTAATGTGCTGGCCACATCAGATTTTTTATTTTTCGTTATGAAACTTGTTGAAATGTGCTCTTGCTGAATATTCATACGTATATACTAAAAAAACACTTTCGATTTGTAAATTTCAAGATTTTGGAAGACCAGAATTACTCCAAAAGTATGTTTCTTGAATTACTACATATCTGAGATGATTGCAACAACATCAATGCAAGAACTGATATTGAAAGACTAAATAGCCTATATTTTGGCGTTCAAAAAATAAAAAAAAAACAAATTCCAGGCCAAATTAAGAGTGAATTAAACTCTTTAAATTTTATTTAAATTCATACAACAATGCTACACAATCATTGGTGTATAGATAATCTATAGGAGTCCGTATCGGTGATGTCACAAAAGAATCCTTCCGCAAGATATTTCCGGCTATTTTCCGATTTATTCTGTTGTCGATTTTGAAAGCAAATTGATGTGTATGTACTTTGATAATGTCCATGTTATTTTGTATGTACTTTTTGTGTTTTTTGTATGTTATAGACCCTGAAGAAGTGTGCAACGAAATCTTGTAAAAACAAATGCTTTTTGACTGAGATTTTTCGAATAATTGTTAATACCTTATCCATACTATAGTCGAGAAACTTCCCACATTTAGTTCTACTAAACTTTGTTGCAATAACTATTAACAAAGAAAATTGAATTCAATTAATTTAGAACTTTTTCTAACTGGTAGATTGTAAAAACTGTTTTTATAACTGGTAGATTGTTTGTAAAGACTGTTTTGTTAAAATATCTGGACCATTAAATTAAAGTAAAATTGACACTAAAACAAAATAAACAACGAAAAATTCATTGTGTCTATTCGCAATCGTAGATAAATTTTTCCCTCTGGTGGCGAAAATCAGTACTGCGAAAAGCCATCGTACAAGCGCCATATTGAATAAGCGATAGCTGAGTACGCAGTATAGTAATTAATAATTAAATATTTTAACTTATCGCCTTTTTATATATATAAGTTTTTAAACCTGATTTGTATACACAGTCAAAGAAACACAGTGAACATTGTGAACTGTCATATGTCAAACCCATCGTATGGCGGCCATATTGTTTTGAAAATCAGCGCCTCTATCGTTAATTTCGATTGCGAATTGGATTCTGAATTCACTAGGCTAACAATGTATTAAAATACATCTAAAATAGACATTAGAATACAAGATATTTCCTTTCCATATAAGACGCTGGGTGTGCCAATCTGCTTTTATTTACAAATTGTTCTCAAAGTTGTCGCGGAGAAAGTACCTACCACAGGCCACATCGATATCTTTTTGTGATATTTGAAACATGACACCGGTTCTACTTGAACTCAGGCCGTTAGAACCCCAAGAGTCAAAATAAATGGTTCAGAACCTGATCTTTCCAAAATATATCTATACAATGATCGAACAATCTGTTACAATATATATATTAAACCTAAAATCTAAGTCAACTCGTTATATCATCATGGATTAAGTTCTAAAATATATCATAATAATATCTCGTCTTGTTTGAAATGTGCCGCTGGATTAAGACAGTGCATAGCATTACGATTCAAAGCGGACAATATAAAAATATTTTTTCAAAACTGTGAGAACGAGACCAGTTTATAGCAACAATAATTTTATTACAAAGTAAAGAAACATTTTATTCGAGGCATAACATACGTGCGTCATTATACATGATTCATTGTTATTATCTGCTTCTAGATTCTAGATTAATAGATTCATTCGACTCATTATCTTCAAGATATAGTGCTTACTTGCGTATTATTATAATCTGATATCCTATTGTTCTAAGTCAGTAACCTTTCAAAAAACTATACTACCGCTACGAACTTACTTATAATATTAAAACTGTTAAAATATGAGCTCATTTTAATATGTATTATACTATATTTCTGAATAAGACATTAAATTAATGGAAGTTTCAAGAAGAATATAATTAGACACAATATTTTTATGCTGCGAAATTTTTATGTAAAATGTAACAATTAAACTATATTTATTATTCTACATTAATAATTCTAATTCTTTTTTAGTAAGTTCCTTATCATTGTACCTCGTTTGTATGCCTCTGGTATTTTTTGAATCGTTATTTAGTTTATTTTCATAAGCTTTGAAAAATAAACATAAAATAAAAACAGATTGGTCGGTAAAGCAATTAGTAATAAGCCGTGACAATATCCATATTTGTAATTTATTTTTCAAATAAAATTTAAAAACTTTTAGAGAAATGGATAAAATTAGAAAATTTACAGTCTATACGAATATTTAGGCGGTATAATAAGACAAAATGAAACAGTACATCTAGAAATAATCAATAAACTAAAGATAAATATCATTTACTACACTATAATCATACGTAATATAACAAGTGATATGATTATCATCGATGATATTCTCGAGTGAAACCGAGTTGCAGATTTCACGAGTCCGAAGGACGAGTGTAATGTGCTGCTTCGGTTTCACGAGCAATATCTTCGATTATTAATCATATCACAAGCTTATATTTAATGAGAGAATATAATGAATTTTTTGACACGTTGTGTGTGCTGCTAATCTAACTTTTCATATATTGTATTACAACATGGTTAATTTGGCAATTGCCTTATTATTTTCATCGTTGTTGATATCAACCCAATGATTATCGCACATTTTTATACTAAAAATTAACTGTCAATGTCAAATAAAGAAAACAAATCCCTTAGTAACAAATATAAATAAGGTGATAATTTCTTCGTTTTTTATCATCGCTGTGATAGACATGTAACTAGGGAGATTCTGAATGTTGATTGGCGGAAAACATGTCACGTGACTAATGAATTATATTCTCTCAACGATATTGAGGAAAAAAGAAATAGATAAAACAAAAATAAAAGTATCTATACAATACAATAACCCCAGCAAGAATCATATACACTAGCGAATCATAGAATATGCAGAAGAAACATACAATAATAGTTATTTGTATATCAAAGCCGCGAAATCACTCTTTAGCGTACCGAGAGAAAAATTGTCGCCGAGGCCGCTTGCGGCCGAGGCAAGACAATCTGGAGGGCGCTAAAGGATTTCGCGGACAAGGTGTACACAATATTTTTTATGCAACCGTAAAAAATATGTAATTACAAATTTTATTAATTTTAAACAGTTTTAATGTAAATAGACAATCGTAAATCTAGGGACCCTAAAACGTGCTTATTGAATTACAACTCACCGAAGTTTTTGACTAAATGCAATACCTTCCTTACCTAAAGGTGACGGAAGGTAAAAAACTGACTACTTCTTTTTAATTGGCACCTATATTTCCTTTAATATACAAGAATCGCTGTTACAGTTTTTACCTCCAATCACCTATAGGGTAGGTAAGGATGGTATTGTATTCGGTGACGAAGTTTTAATCAATAAGCACCATATAGGATGCATAGAATTAGATTACAATTTTACTATTTTTACAATGATATCTGCATGTGTATGTTTGTGTGCGTGTGTTTGTTCAGCTCCGATAACTCCAATACTACAATTTCAAAAATTACAATTTTTCATATTTACCTATTTCACATCCAAATGAAAAACTGAGTAGAATATTTTTAACTTTTTACCTTCCGTCACCTTTAGGTAAAGAAAGTGTTGTCCTTGGTCAAAAAATTCGATGATGAGTTTTTAATGAATAAATTTTTACGATGATGTCTGTATGTATGTATGTTTGTATGTATGTACCAGCTTTCCAAAAATTATCATTTTTACGAATACCTTGTTTTTACATCCAGATGAAAAGCTGATTAGATATTGGTTAAATACCTATCATTTTTTTGTATTTAATGTTATTATAAATATTAAAGAATATTTTATTCTCTATACGATTTAATTACATTTTGTACTTCATCTTCAATGGATATAGAGGAATGATAAAGTAATTAAATTCCATAAACCAGCCAGCTGTGCTATAAACATGGAAACATATACTATATTAAGAAAATTCTGATTGACAAATGTCAGTGTCAAGTGCAGTTGACATAGTATGTTTTTGTTATAATTTTACTGGAAATATACAGAATCTCACAGGAAACTTTCTGTATGAAATTTGTACAAAATACATAGAACTGACTGAAGGTTATGTACCGGAAATATGGAATTTTTTGCAAGAAACTTTTTATGTGGAATTTGTACAAAATACATATAGTGATGCACGACGAGGCGAGAGTACTCTCGCATCTTGTCTGGTCTCGTTGCATTATGCGAGACGAGAACGAGAGCGAGATTGCAATTTAAAATTCGAGGCGAGATCGATATAAGAACAGCGAGAAGCGAGAAATCTAGCGAGATTCTCGCGAGAGTCTCGCAATAAAAAGTATTTGTAACTTTATTGTTTTGATTCATAAATTCAATGAAAAATGCACCATACACAAGTAAATGTAAAAATTATACGAATTGACTACGAATGATATCGGTCGCAGAGCGAGGAAATGCAAAATAAATACTCAATCGGTTTTGCATCTAATAGAACTATTTTTTCTCCAACATTTCAGCGCCTAATTAATTCATCCCAGTTAAAACTACGGTTAATAAAATTCTTGTCGTCCTTGAAAAGTAAATGATCTTATATTAAGCGTCGATCGGAGCCAACACGGAGTTAAGCGGAGTGATTGGTTGACAGCGGGTTCCCAGTGTAGCGCTTTTTTATGAGTAAATCTTACTTAAATAGTGACATGTAGTTAATAATAAAGTGCAGAAACTTTTAGTTACAAAAAAGATTTTTTTAAATGTTTAATTAGTTTTACTGATGACAGAATGTATTAACAGATGTTCGTATTAAAATAATTTGGTGACTAGAATTTAGTGTTTCGTCTTTTTATTATAATTATACGACTGTAAATACTCGGAAGACGGAACGATTGGTGCGAACTTGTCTTTTGTAGTTCAATTGATACGTAAATACCGTGGTAAATACGTAGTGCGCAAGCGCTTATTTTTACAGCGAGACTCTCGCGCGAGAACGAGACAAGACCCAAAAAAATGTGCGAGAACGAGAGCGAGATTGCAGATCCGAAAACGAGACGAGATCGATATTTTATATTTCTCGTCTTGTCTCGTCTCGCGTGCTTCACTAAATACATAGAACTCCGCAGGCACCGGACAGCTAAATGAATGTGCCAAAACACTATCATAGTTCCAGGAAGTAAACTGTAGAGGCGCGACAGTGCTTAAATTTTAGGAAAATAGATTAAGGCACCTTTGAGTTCAAATCATTTTGCAATATTTTAAATTGTAAAGTCACATAAGTCATCACACATGTCATTGAACATAGGCTTCAACATCTTTTATTATTTGGTAATTCAATTTGTAATAGTTTATAGTTTTAGTTATAGTACCAGTAGTGATTTATTTCATGATTTCTCCAGTTTTAAAGTGTATTAACTGTGTTTATTTTTTGACGTAATATGGAATTGAAATTAATAAGTTGATGAACATTCGTTGTGCTGTTTGATATAAAGTGCAGAGCAAAGAAGCAAAGAAGCAAGGAGACGTTTACTTTTATATTTAGTGATGAAATGTCGTACCATTTCCAATATCCTTTTATCTTACATATAAACAAATATTAAAATAGAAGTGTGTCTAACTGACAAGTAATTTTAAATTTATTTAGAAATGAATTTATAGTTATTGTATTGTGATTATTTAAAATATATGTATGTACTTATATGCAATTTTCTTATTATGTCTTATTTTAAAAATTCAAAATTTAAATTTATGTATACATGACATGTCTCCTATGTCACAAACTACCAAGCCGACCAAGCCATCACAGTGTGCGTTAGTTGATGGAAGTAATCTGTAGATGTCACTATTTTGTATTTCGAAAAATACATTAACTGTCCTATCTGTAGTTGAGGTGATCCGTGAACTCACGGAAGATAATGTGCTGGCCACATCAGATTTTTTATTTTGTGAATTGTATGCATCGCTTCAGCAATTATCTAAAATAAAACAAACTTATGAAGAGAGCACATTCAAGAAAATTGAGAAAAGTGTGACGATATTTACAGTTATTCGTACATGTTTACTATTAAAAATGAAATTTCTTGCTGCGTGTTCAATTAACAGCTTGTACTCGCTGATTATTTACAGTATATCTATAATTGTGTGCGAAACAGAATATTGCATAAACAACATGAAACATAACCCCAGCTATTCTTCCAGTGCATCGAAGCTGTGATGCTATCTCGTGTAATATACCCACAATCCCACACAGAATGTTATTAACAATAAAGTTTTAACATCAGTATTAAATACTTGTATTTATTACACCCGTTTTTATTCCTATTCTTAAATTTAATTCCTCTATAAAATCACCATGTGAGGACAGGTTTTCTGACAAAAAATCACTTTTATAAAATGGGAAGATAATCATCTAATATAACTGCCACTGGCTACTGGCTACAACCTGAGAATTTGGTGATCAATAAAGATTATTTTTAGGAAATATTCCTTGAAGTTTTTATTGTTAGATGTTGGTTGTCGATATATGGAATACTGGATATAAAAATGAATTTTTATTATCAAAGCTACTGGTGTACGCGATGAAGTTTTTAATTATTTTAATCGATTTTAAAGAATATTAAAGGAATGGAATTTTTATTAATTTTTGTCTCATTCAGAACATCTATTAATAACAGTACAAATTGGGATCTATGGACGAGAGTTACGCTAGAATTTTTTACAATAAGAAAATCAAGTAGGCCGTGAATAACAAAATATACTCTATCATTTTAACCAGTTATTTATAGTATGTTCCGTAACGCAACAGGTGCGATCAGATTTACGGTTGTGTGTTCCGTAAGTCCATAAATTATTTAATAGTAATGACACTGACACTCTGTAATGACACTGACCTTCTGACACTGACAAGCCAATGACAGTGCCGGATCAAGCCAGCGCGGGGTCCGTAGCAAATGTGAACAGGGGGCCCTTGAATTGCATTACGTATTATAATTTAAGATGTAAAATAAAACAAAACATTTACAAAAAGGATTTTCGTGATTTAATGTGGGCAAATTTAGAAATTACACTCGACAAATCAATAATTTTAAGTAAATCATTTTCTATATTCATAATAGTGAGGTCATTCAAACGGTCTTGTCCCATCGTGTTCCTTAACACATTTTTAATTCTCTTTAATGTTGAGAAAGAACGTTCTCCGCTGTAGTTTGTGATCATCATACTCAAATTGTTTTATCTCTGTCAATCGTTTAGAGATTATTTTAGAGAAAATTTCTTCAAATAAAAGATGCGGACTATTAATTTTTCTATAACTAGTATTTGAAGTATTTTCCTCTAAAAGGATCCATACACAAATGACAGAGATAAAACAATGCTAGTCAAATGCTCGATAATCACCCTTAATCAGTTGTTCATACTAACGGTCAATATGCCCAAACAAAAAACTGGATGATTAAAATTTAGTACCCTATGTATACACAGAAAAGTACTTCTCAAATCGCTGGTGTTTTGGTATGATAAGGGAAAAATGTTAAAAACGGAAGCAACTTCGGGAAATAATTCTATCGAGAAATTTTATTAAATCCTGTTTTGACAACTATCAAAATCTAGTAAATATTATCAAAAAATCATATATAAAAAATCAGATTTTTATCTTATCTACAAATGAAAGCAAATTGAGTTAAGAAGAACCTATTTTCATCAATGCAGCCCCATAAGCAATTTCGCGTCACTTCGCCCCCATTAATGTTCGGCTCTAAAACCTACATGTCTTGTTTTTTGAACTTTGTACAGTAGGTTGGTATATGCACCCAAAGGTAGCTACTTTCCAAAAACTTCAGAGCTTATCGTTCTCGTCGTTTTCACTGTTTTGATATTATATAGAATTTTACTATTATAAAAAGTGGTATTATACTGATTTTGTACTAGTCCACAGCGATCAGCAAAACAGAATTAATAACATAAAAGCACGTAAAAACTAAGACACTATAACACGACGTAAATAGTCCAATAACAACAAATAACAACAAATTTCACTCTTAAAAAAAATAAACTTATGTAAATGTGGTAGGAACGAACGACTAAATCGACATGGTCGGGTTATACAAACAGCTCGAATCGAAAACAATATTAGGGGATTCCACCTGTAAGTAATGTGGTATTGCCAACTTGTAGCATAATAATGTACCTATACTATTACAGTATGGCCTGCGCTCACTTTGAGAATAGCTACTAGGCGTGTGGCTTAGTGGGTGGCTTATAATTTTTTGATTTGTATTTTTTTGGGCACAGGCGCGGGGCCCCCCATGGCACGGGGTCCGTAGCATTTGCTGCCTCCTGTTACATAGCTAATCCGGCACTGGCCAATGATGCATTCTTTGATCTTATATTATGTATATTGATGTTATAATGTTTTTGTATTAATTATTATTGACAAATGATGTATAGGCGATGTGCATATTTTGAGCGTCAGCGCCTCTAACGGCTATTTTGGTGTCCTTGGGTACATAATAAATTTTGACATTTCGAGAAAGTGATACAATTTACATTTTTATATAATCCATTGTTTCAATCATACGACCATTGTTTGAATTTTATTCATAGGATAAATATCTCTTACAATGAGAAAGTATGTAAACCTAAAAGAATTTTCCATGTTAGTAGAAGATAACTGTTGAAAAGTTATTTTCTTACGCATATATTCCTCATATAATATTCTAGGCAATTTATAAAATTTGATGCTTAAATCGGTAATTTTGTCAGAATTATTACATCTCCCACTGCATCACATAATATTTGACGTCCTATCATTCGCATTCATTGCAAACATTATATAAAATAGATATTTTAAAATTATTCTGACATAAAACATAACCTTGTTAACATCATTAAAACAAAATCAAACGATATACATCAATGTTAAATTTCTAAACCGCATTAGTGGTATTACTAATAATTATTGTAGATGTAAGTTTGAAAACATTATTTGTATTTGATATATTGTTGGTATGTTTGTCGTGTTATTATTACTGGTATATATAGATCCGTATTTTTTATTTTTTCTCAAATCGATCTTTAATACTGAAAAAATTGCAATTAAAAATGACATTGTTCAAAACCTAGTTGATTTTTTCCACCTTGTGCCCAGTGACGTCAGCGTTTCATCAACGCGGCCATTTTGATTGTCACATTAGGTTAAACGTCAAACTAACATTTAAAGATAACCTGAAATTTACATGGAGAAACGCTGTTTTGTGCCATCGTGCCAAAATACTAGCGAAAATAGTGAGAAAATATTTTTAATAGTACTGCGTGATACAAAAGAACACAATTCGAAAAACAGTTACTGTTTGTATTGGAAAAATACAGATTTGATACGCAAAAAAGCATCAGTAATGATATTCTAAGAATACTCAACGAACAACGTAGACTAATGTTAATCAGACGAAAAAGTAAAAACGAATGACGAATGACTAATGACCAGCAGCTGAGTGATACGTGGATAACTTAAGGTCAAATGAAAATTATATTTATAAAAATGAATAAAATGATGTTATATTAATATATTATTGCATTTCTATCAAATATTTAGATATGTAATTCTCAATTTATAGTCTATATATTTTTGTCTTTTGGAAATTCTGTGTCGATATAATAAGGTTGTATGAAATGCGTCTGAACTTGCAGTGTCAAACGCTGACGTCACAACATGGCTGGTTTTTTGCAACTTCTTAAGAATGTCATACTTTAAAACGATTTTATACAACAAAAATGTAAATAAAAAATAATTTATTCATACAGATCGATAAATTAGACTATGCTTGTTTGATTTAAACAACGAAAAAACGAAGATTTTTTTTGCATGACTTCATTTTTTTTCTTCAACCAGTGAATGTCCCTCTTGATCTACTACAACTTTTATTTGAATGATTTTCTTTTATTTTCAATAAAAAAGAAAATAATTGAGGTGTTCCGTATCCGAGAAATACCCTGTATATATCCATTCATCCATACATATCCTAAAACGTGTTTTTTCAGTAAAAACTCATTATCAATTTTTTGACCAAAGATAATACCTTCCATTGTCGGAAGATAAAAATGATTTTTAAAATATTAAAAAAAAATAATCTAAACCCATGATCGTATGGTATGACTAACGAATGAAAGTTGGCGTTTAGAGAAGAATAGAATTTTACGAAAATTCAGGTATGATATTTTTACATGAACCTACCCAGTAAACATTTTTTGGTTTCTATAATGTTTCTGGAATGTGAACATTTCGAATGTAATGTTATCTCCTATGTCTTCAAATTGGTTCCAGAAATGTTGCTGGAACTCCCTATGTCAGCTGTCAGGAACATTTATTGCAATGTTTTCAAAATAGTTCTGTAACCTCCCCACATGCATTGAATCAATACAGAAACGTACTGATAATGTTTAATAATATGTTTTCATAACGTTCATAATATAAACTATTCAACGTCATTGTAATGTTCTATAAGAAAATTAAAATATGTTTTTGAAATGCAAATAAATCGTTGTAATACTATGTTCCTGCAATATTAATATTAAATAGAAATGGGTATTTAAGAAAATGTGTTTTTGTTAATTTTATGACAAAATGTGTCATAGTAATATATTATTGATAAATAAGTAGTATACATTTTATACAAATAGATTGGTGATCCACAAAACTTTCTAGTCCTTTGCTGCAACTGGCCTACGAATTACACTATGGGTTACCTTTAGTGAGTCGAGATGAATAGACTGTATTACAAAATTTTGATAATATTTATTTAAAAATGAGTGATGATTAAACAGTTTGACTTCGGTTCTTGCACGTCGGTGTGGAGTTTGTCGAAACCATAATTTCAAATATATATTCTTCGTATTCTATACACTTGACTTGAGGGAATTCTATTAAGAGCACCTGTAATGAAATAAAAAATAGGTTAACGATAAATCTGTATTAGTAATAAAGCTGGGGGAAAATAATCATAATTTAGCTCAATTTGATGACCGTCATTTACTGTCAGTTTTCAGTAAATCTTTTACATCTTCTCTAGTTGAACATATAAATAATGATGTTACTTATCGTTCCAGTAAAACTTGAGCAAAATTCAAATATTTGAGCTTCTTTAGACTGGAGACTACGACAGCATGCATAAAATTTAAAAAATGCGTTAATCTTCAAAACTAATATACCTACTTGGCTTTACGTAACTAAACAAAAGATACATACCTTTAAACCATTATATAATGAACTCGTGGAAAATAAAATACACTCTTCAATATTCCATTAGGCATTACATATTTCTATTACACTTAAATATTTGCACAAAACGATAGTCACAGTAAGACGTAAAACACAAACAGCACGTTACAAGTACAAGAAGAAATGGCGGAACACAAGCATCTACTTGCAGGTGCGAGGTGCGACTACGCAGTTGTACAAGTTGCATTCCGTAACGTCTCTGCAATGTTGCCAGTGTATATTTCTGCTATAATAGCACACGCAAGACTTTGATACATTTTGAATTAATTGTTAATTAAATTATGTTCTGAGGACATCACTGAAACATTTTAGAAATCATTCCGTATAAATCAAATTGGAAACATTTTTAAAACATTATTTTAAGATTTTTAATAACGGGACATTTCAGAAACGTCTTAAAAACATAACAAAAAATATTTCAGTGATAATCAAATTGAAACATTTTGCAATGTTTCAAAAACGAAACTTGTTCACTGGGTATTTAAATACTGGACTAGGAAAGCACAGAAATACATTACTATGTCTGGCTGAAAATAGATGGTCGACTAGAGTAATTGAATATCGAAACAGGGGTGCGTTTAAAATATTTTAAACATTTTTCGTTTAAGTTGATTATAACAAAATATTTTGATCTTTAAACTATTTAGTTTGGCAATTCTATGAAATAGGATTATTTTTAATTTCCTCTATCAGTAATTCCGACTCGAGGGTTGCTTACACCTGAGACGAACGAACTATAATTTGCGGTATTAAATTTTTTAATTACAACCCTGAATCCTGTTGCTAAGGTCATTTTAAATGCCTCCTGGTATTGTGTACAATTCGAATCTTCTGTAACGGAATACATAAGGACCAGTTTCCTTTTAAATCAAATGTAGGGAAATATTTTCAAAAGAAACCACATCTATTAAACAATCTAAACATCAACTTTCATTCGCTAGTCGTACTATATAGTTATTTACTTATTTATCAATACTTGTTGATTATTATCTTGAGTTTAATAAATGATTGTGGTAGGTAGTTTACTCCATAATAAATAACCCTTTTAAGACTTGTTGTAGGGCATGTCAAAGTCAAAGTATCAGGGCTGTTGGATAAATGTACAGTGCATAATGCGGCGAAGGTGCGAAGGAAGGGTTAGGCCGAAATCCCAACTCAAACAACTACTTGAAGACCTGAAGTTCGAGTAAAAATCCCAGCGCCATTAGCGGATGATCAGGTGAGCAAACAGATTAGCTCCTGCTGTTTGCCGAGCAGAGAACGTGTAGCCGTGTTCTTCGCCTGCTAATTATCAACTATCCAAACTGTATTAAGATTATCGTACGCCTCGCCTCGCCCCTCGCCCTGAAATATTGTCAATTTAGCAATCCGCAGACGGCTGAGAGAGCAACTTCGCCCTTTTGTTATTGTTGATAATGGCAAAGCTAAGGTGATTTAGCGCAGCTGATTATAACAGATTTCTACACACACATGCGCAGAATAAACAAACTTGCTGCATCCGAACATGATGTTTTCTTTCCTAATACAAATATTTGTTTACAAACAAATGTAAATAGGAACACAATAAATAAATATTTCAGCATAACTTTTAGAAGGTTTAGATTTTTAGATATATTTGCATATACGATGGCTCAAAAGTACAAACAAATTACAGTATTTATAAAATAAAAATATGATGTGGCCAACACTAAACCCCCCACTATTTAATTTTTATTAATGTAAATATACACATACTTATTTATTGCGGAAACTGTATTAAGATCCATTCCATATATATGGTTCTGTTTACTATTTTCTTTTTAAAGCGTTACTATTATTAATTTGACTGATGATTAGTTCTTTAACAGAGACATTTATCTGTCAGTTATATACATTTGAGATATGAACTATGTAATCAAAGATTTTTGTTGTTTAAAGCGTAGGCTCCGGGATTAAAATTATAGATAATTTTATAAATTTATCCATAAAATATATAGAAAAAGTATTTATGCAAATCTGTAGAAAATTTAATAATCTTTAATTTGTATAATAACACAAATCTTGAAAAAGTAACAGCTGAAGGTATTTTTTGAAGAAAATCTATTTTGAGCTTCAAGTAAAGTGCCATTTACGGTTATCTGATATACATCAAAATCTATTGGTCTCTTCCCATATTAGAATAAGGTAGAAATACAAGGTTTCAAAAATTTCTGAATGATAATATTTGAGTTATAGTGGAGGATCCACACAACACACACATTCTGTATTGCGGAGCATAGGCAATAGTTTTGACATCTCTGATTGGCTGAAATTAGAGACAAAAGATAAGTTTACCCAATGTAATTTCGGCTACTTCAGATTTGCGCTGTTGCCAGTGCCATCTACTGAATGGCTTAAATGGAACAGAGCATAGGGACCTTTAAAAGAAACAAAAATTTTAAATATAAAAATCTAGTGCGGCCAACACAATACCTCCCGCCATTTACAGCCCAAGTAACAAAAAAAGATTAAGTTAATCCTTATTTTTACATTAGCGAATTTTACTCTAATTTTGACAGTTTATTTCTTAAAATATAGTCCCAATTACAAAGTAGGTTCACATTCACACACATTCATGCCTTAGTGGGATTCGAACCCAGAGCCCCGAGCGCACTCTTGATTTATGAGGCGTTGCTCTAAACACTGAGCCACCGGAGATATAATAAAATGAAGATTAAATTTTAAATACCGGGATAGAATAGAATTAACTAATTCAAAAATGAGGATTAGCTTAAACATTTTTGTGATTCGTTAATTTTTATTAATCTAAATACATACCTACCTACATATACATATATACTTATGTTGGAAATTGTATTGAATTCCTTTTGTATTGTTCTACTCGTATTTACTTTTTTCTTACTTTGAAATGATTATTTCTTTGATAGTGAAATTTATCTGTCAGTTACATACATTTGAATAACTGCGTTTTGTTTGTTTAAAGCGTAGACATTGGGATTTAAATTATAGATAATTTTATAAATTTATCCATAAAATATATAGAAAAAAAGTATTAATGCAAATCTATAGAGCATTTAATAATCTTGTAATTGTAATTTTTATAATAACATTAATCTCGAAAAAATACATGTAAAGGTATTTTTCGAAGAAAAACTATTTTGAGCTTCTAGTAAAGTGCCATTTCCGGTTATCCGATTTTCACTAATCTAATGGGCTCTTTCCATGACAGAAAAAGTTCGAAATACAAGGTTTCAAAATTTTCAGTAATAGTATTTGAGTTAGAGTGGAGGATTCACACACACATACACACAGACATCATCGTGAAAATGTTAAAATTGGATTCTAGGGACCTTAAAACGTGGTCATTTATCAAAATCTCGATATGCGATTTTTAGCACGATCCCTATACCTCCCTTACCAAGGGTAGCGGGAGGTAAACAATGTATTCATAAATATTTCGCTTTGCATGCCTATGGGTAAGAAATGCAATGAAGTTATCTGCAAGTAATATTATATTAGACGGCTCATAAATGACCTTGAGTAGTCATCTTTCGTGAATAATGCTTTAAAACAGATTTTGATTTGTCGGAAGCCGTGTAGAATTACTGAAAACGGCGTATGGAATTATTCCACATCGCTTGTTTTAATGATATTGATTCCAACATAATTTTTCGTTCTGAAGTGTGTAGTAGTCCGAAATAATGTAGGAGAAATATATTTTTATAAATGGGCCAGTTGCTTACCATTTTTTTATTTAATATTTTTGAAGTGACGATAAAAACTTGCGACCCATTTTTTTCTTTTGACAAAATTTTCATAAATTGACCAGAAAAAATTAATGAAATTTGATTATTTAAATTACCGCTATGTATAACGTATAATTACGCCAAACCAATGAATGGCCGTAGAGTCATAGCATCGGTACGCCCCATAGCAACGGCATGTGCGGGTAATTTAAACATGACAAATCATTAGTACTTTAGATTGTCAAAATCCTGCTTCAAAAATCGAAATACGTAATAAAAGTAACAGAAACCACGCAAATTGCAAATAATAAACAAGAGACAGGGAGAGAAAAATGAACTAATGTCAGAATCAAATTAAAACTCGCACCTGCACGCCATATACAGGTGACATTCTTAAATATGCTTCCATTGCTCCGGTTAAAATAATGACGTCAGAGAAAATGTTCTTTCTTAATTTACTAAAAAACATAATTCTTTTAAAATAAAATTTACATTTTTACATTCGTTTTCAACATATCGTTAGGTAAACAGGCTGTCTCACAACTCGCGTCCCAGAGCGAATGAGGAAACACGAAACTGCACTCGGATGTGTAATTTCGAAGAAAAAAAATCTAGCTTAAAAGATATTCGAGAAAAGACGTCTTAAAATTGACCAATCAGAGACCTACACCTTTAACTTCTGTTTGCCGTAATTTTACGTTACTAGGGTTTTATACAAATCAAATCTTCTTTAAAATGTGTGGGCGACTGTAGTTTTCGAAAAATGTCAGTGTCAAATTAAATTTGACAAGGTTAATAAAAAAAGGCAAATTCTTACCATGTATTCAGCCGCTGATTACTTAGAAATGATTATAATTTTCGGAGAATGTGGACGTAACGCCAAAGAGGCAGCACGAGTCAATTCGGAACGTTTTTCGGATAGAAATCTTGTGGATCATAAAGTGATATTGAGAGCCATAGCAAGGACGCATGAGACCAGTCAAAGAATTCAAATGACAATAATATTTTCGTTTAACACATTTTACACAGCTGCTACAACACGTTGCACTGTACGATATAAATGATGATCTCGGATGATACCTTCGCTAACCTAAATTTGTTGACAGTGAAAAGTCAACTCTAAAGTGTCAAAATTACAGTAAATCAAACAAATTTTGTAACTCACTAGTAGTATTTTTAAAACCTAGCAACCAGTTTTATTTTGTAATAATATCATCACACCTCAAGATATCCTTCCGGGATTGGTGGATTAAAAAGTCTTGTAACTCCGTTATGCAAGCAGCCGCAAATTATTTTCTTCTATTTGTTGGCAATCTATTGTCGTCCGCAAGTGTCAGTTTCATCTGGGGCGCGAGTTGTGACACATCTGTATATATACAGGCTGATTCATCAGTCTGTCCTCTCTTTATAACTCTTTTATTTTAAGTCAGATAGAAAAACTCTTTAAATATAATTTATATGATATAATATTGTCTGTCTACGTACCATATGCATTTCTATACAGGGTGCTCCGTTTAAGCGCAACAATATGTAACTTTATATTTCTTAATGGAAGACCCTATATTTATTTATTTATTTTGATAGTAAATTAGATTCCCTTTAAAAAAGTATTATGTAATAAGGGGTCTAAAATTATAAATTAAGAAGTTATTTACGTTCATAAAATATAGTAGTTCGGAGTGGAAAAAACCATAATATAATACAAAATTTTGATCCATCTTTATTAATACTTATTTTAAACATTACACTAATTCCAAAGAAGCTATTAAAATTTAGTGACAGACTAAATAATGCAAAATTATAATAAATGCTCGAAAACTTGTCCTTCAACTTCAATAGATTTTTCTATTATAAATATTATATTAACTATCTCATCTTTACTAAAATTTGTATTATTCATTTTCACATCAACATCAACAATGATAAACTAAGAGTATTTGGACAACTTGTTTGTTTAAATTCGAAACAACTGATCAAATTATCCATAGCTTACTTTGTTAATAATAACATGATAGAAACATATCATTCGACGAATAAAGGTAAATAACTTCTTAATTTTTAATTTTAGACCCCGTATTACTTAATACTTTTTTAAAGGGAATCTAATTTACTATCTAATTAAATAAATAAATACAGGATGTTCCATTAAGAAATTTAAAGTTACATATTGCTGCGCTTAAATGGAGCACCCTGTATACAATTGGATATAGTACGTAGATAGATAATACTTTATCATATAAATTATATTTGAAGAGTTTTTCTATCTGACTTAAAATAAAAGAGTTATAAAGAGAGGACAGACCGATGAATCAACCTGTATAGTGATGGATATCGGATTTTCAGTACCACGCAAGTAGCCCATTAGAAAAATAAGAGAATGCAATATATTGGCCCCAAATTAAAGAAATATTTAAATATTGATTGTTTTGAAAATAATATTTAGGTAAAAGTTTCAGAATTTATAATTTAGTGTACTAAACAATGTGGGTCTAATCTGTAGTAATAGTGGGCTTGTATCTAGTTTCATTTATAATTGAATGTATCACGCGCTTAATGCTGGACCCGTAGAGATTATAGAAAACGTGGAAGGTTCTGTCCCTCAGTGATTGCAAATAATCCACACGCATAGACAGAGCTAAATTATAAGATTAAAAGACGCCTTCGTCTGCTGCCCTTTGACTGGCGGAGATTAGGGGTTATTTATAGGGCCATCCCCCCCACCTCCCCCACATACTCTCTCAATCAGCACACATTCAGCGCCATCTTAAATTGCCACTTGTTGTTGATCACCGATTCCATATTTTTATGATAAGGATAATCAGCGGTATTGAGCATTAAATTACAGGAAATTGTAATCACGATTTCAATATCTTAAAACATATCTAACGAACCTGTAATGCGCTTCTTAGAAAGGTAATTTTCTCTAATAAAAGATATTCATCTTCAGTTCCTAGAATTCCACATTCAAAAGGAATAATTAGCTTGTAATCTAATTAAAATATAGATATTTAAATTATATTGTTTATATTCATATGTTTAACATTCCCATACAAATTATATCTATTGTTAATTTTGTAAGAAAATTATTTTTGGTTTCATTAATATTCATATAATTAACATAACATATTAAAGAACTTCTATTTTAAAACTTTATTACTGTTCTATATTTTAACAGTAATATACAGGGTAACACCGAAAAACGGGCCATTCATAATAACTTTTTTATTAATATA
>OY720461.1:28213475-28310975 GCA_963082715.1 Harpalus rubripes | reverse complement strand
CACACACACACGCACGCACGCACGCACGCACGCACGCACGCACGCACGCACGCACGCACACACACACACACACACTCACACACACACACACACTCACACACACACACACACACACGCACGCGCGCACGCGCGCACGCACACACACACACACACACACACACACACACACACACGCACACACACACACACACACACACACACACACACACACACACACATCATCGTAAAAATAGTAAAATCGTATTCTAGGGACTCCAAAACGTGCTTATTCATCAAAAACTCACCACCGAATTTTTTGGCCAAAGACAATACCTTCCTTACCTAAAGGTGACGGAAGGTAAAAACATAATTGCGAAATCAGTAAAAATGGAAAAGAAAAGGAAAAGGATATTGATATTAAATTTAGCTTGCTAAAATTCATGGATGTATATCCAAGTATATATAATTTTAATAACTGAAATGTATCATTATGTACAATTTTGTGATTTTTAAATTATTATTTATTATTAAATAAGTTTGTATTTAAATAGTCGCAATTTTAAAATTTATACACTATATATTTTAAATAAATATTCATAAAACACATTAAGATGAGTTTTTTCTTTTTCTTACAAATATTAAAAAAAAAATTGAGTACACACACGGATAACATTTTAGAGATGTAGTTACCATGGTTTAGTTAGTTGCATATGTTGATAGATGGCAAACTTTATGACGATACAAAAGCATTGAGTTTCCAATCTCTCTTTATAGATAGTTGTCTCTGATTAGATATGACATCAAGAATCATATACTTTTTATTGCGCAATGTCATTCTTACTGACAGAATACTATAGTTATTGACACTTTATGTTTTTATCTAATTGAGTTTCTTCTCCTCCGATTAAAGTGCTTCAGGACTCCTTCGTTTTTGCGTGTTGTAGCATCTCCTGTTAACGGAGGTCAAATGAAATATGTGCGAGTGTTGGGTAGAAGCTAAAAGGTATTTCGGTTGGCGTTTTCCGGCAGAGTTAAGAATGCGTTTATTTATTCCGGAGCCGAGCTGGTCCGGAGTGCATTTACTCCTATTTCCGGAGGAAGCGTTGCGGATTCGAACCCTTCAATGATTTACATGACCACTTAGCAACGGACACTCGGACTGCTACCAAGTCACATCACCGTAATGAGAATGAGAACAACATCAAAGATTATAGGATGTGGTACACACAAACCGCAACCGCGAAAGGATGGATAAAGATCATAACGAAAAACGAAACAGAAACAAAAATGCATGAAATTTTAATATGACGATATATCTGTATCCGAGGGGCGCTTACCAGGCGTCACCTCACAAACTGCAAATTGGGATAAGTAGAGAAATTATAATTAATTTTCAAAAAGTCTCAAATTGTGTAAAATATTAGTTACAAGTAGGGAACTACAACAGTTTGGATTTAAAAAAAATAGTTCAACATCTGATGCTCTGTACTGTTTTTACAATAACATTATTCAAAATTTAGAAAAGGGGGAATATCCTGTTAGCATTTTTTGCGATTTCAGCAAAGCATTTGATTGTGTTGACCATCTTCGATTGTTAAATAAGCTGGAATCGATAGGTATTCGAGGTGTTGCGCTAAGCTGGGTTTCATCTTTCGTAACGAACAGATCTCAGTTTGCTACTCTTAATTTTGAGGGAAATTGTGTCAATTCGGCTGTACATATACAAATTTTGGTTACCACAAAGTACTGTACTGGCTGCAGTACTTTTTGACATTTATATTAATGATCTTTGTACAGTTTTATCTAACAATTGCACCCCCGTTTTATATGCCGATGACACTACTTTAAACATCTCAAATAAGAATGATAATGCCTTGAAAACAGAATGTAATAGAAATGTACCGTCACTTACTGAATGGTGCTATGCAAATAAACTGTTTTTAAATGAAACTGAAACCAAAATTCTCCGTTTTAATAAGAATCCTTATAAAAATCAACGAATTGAAATTAACTTTGATAAAAATACAAAAAGTAATAATGCTTCAGCTCGTTTACTGGGGATGTTGATAACCGAACATCTAAGTTGGGATCCTCATTGTGCTGAAATAGTTACGAAACTTAATACGTTTTGTTATCAGTTACGTCACCTAAGATTAATTTTAAATATTAAACAACTAAAGATGTTTTATTTTGCTACTATTGAATCTAGAATACGTTATGGTATATGTCTGTGGGGCAGTTCACATTCAGCTAAAAGGGTTTTTATTACTCAGAAGAGAATTATTCGTTGTATGGCAGGTTTAAGTTATAATTCATCATGCAGATCTGTTTTTAAAGATTTAAAAATTTTAACAGTTACTTCGATATACATATTGGAAATCTGTTTGTTCATACAAAAAAGTACAACACACTTTGAAAAAATCTCAGACGTTCATGACCATAACACCCGGCATAGAAACAATTTTTACCTTCCTACCTCAAGACTAAACATTACTAAAAATTCTCCTAATAGAATAGGCCTAGAAATTTGTAATAAGTTACCTATTTATTTAAAATATGAAAATAATATTAAAGTATTTAAAAAGAAATTAAAAGAATATCTTACGCAGCACAGTTTTTATGATTTACATGAATATTTTAATACTTAATTACCTAATTTTTATTATATATTATATTTGAGTTGTCTGTTAAACTTGTATTTTACTAGAGAAAAGCTAGAAGTGTCAAAAGTCTTGTATAAATAAATAAATATATCATCACGGCTTATTACCCATTGCTGGGTATGCCAATCTGCTTTGTACACAGATATCGGTAATAATGATATATTTGCACCGTGCGGGCGCTTACCAGGCGTCAACTCACGGGCACTCATTGCTGGCGTGGAGAGTGCACCACAGGGATCAATTTTGTGCCATTTAAAATTGGAAATATTTGGCGTCGGTCGGGATCGAACCCGGTTCCCCAGATTCGCGACCTGACACTCAGTCTTGTAAATTTTGAATATAAATTTTACTAATTGTACTATTTGACAGTTCATGGTTTTTTCTTTTTCGTATGTAATTCAATGGTTCTTTATTAATGTTACTTCAGATTCATGTAGTGTGTGGCGTTGTTTAGTGTTAATATATTTTTTAAATAATATAATAATGTGGTCTAGTGACTCTGAGTCTAGTGATGAAGAAATAGTGCGAAGTCAAAAACTAATTAAAGCAAGAATAAATTATGTCCATGCAGAAACCCCATAAATGAATGAGAGGTTACTCATGGCAAATAAGTTAGAAACATTATTTAATTTATTGGGACTTATTCTTCAGCTGGATATAAACAGAAACCATGCATTAACCGTAAAAATACAACCTTTTTAAGTTTGATCAAAATGTGACCCTGATATATTTCTAGTCTTGTCTACTCAACCCGAAGCGTGATAAGTTTGACAGATTTTTATCTATTCATTGAATTTAACTGCTTTAGACAATTTATTTAGAGAATGCTCCAAATAGAATACCTTTAGCATCTCGAATCATTCCCAAAATAATTAATTTCGCATCCAGTGTAGACATTTTTATTGAAAAATAATAAAAAAATGTCAACGTCAGTCAGAAACTTGATTTAAAGAATATTGGATTAAATACTAGTATTTATTAAAAAAAACTACTAGACTATTGAAAATGTTTCATATATATTTTACTTGACTCATAAAATTTCATTTGTAACTTATAACTTGTGAACTAGTAACTTGTTAACTACGAGTAGTAAAATACTTTTCAGAAACACAATTTACTAGTACTATTAAAAATTTGTAACTTGTAAACCAGTATTTTTTGAGAAACAGACCCCTGTTAATTAATTATATGAAATATCGTCTGTATTTTAACTTTAAATCAATTTTGTAATATAATATTATTTGTATAATGCGTATTTGATTAGCTCTTTTTGAATTCATGACACCCATTAATTCAAAAATGGGTCGAAATATTAAACTCATATCTACATATTTATGATCTACATATTTGATCACATATGCATCCAAAATTTATTTACACAATATTCATAAATACACCGATTACGATAATTTAAAGATTATACTATACATAGACATTTTTATTAATTTGCAAGTTTGGAATTGCAGCATGCCATGATTTTAGTTTTTAGTTGTCCACAGGTGGCTTAAATGAGTAATGACAATTGTATTGCTCTGTAGTTTTTTACAAAATTTTGGAGAAAATAGTTTGATTCTATGAAAATAACTATTCATAAGTGATTCTTTATTAGTTTGCGCGTGGATTGATATATAAATTGTGGGACAAATCGTGAAATTTGTGCAAGAAACTAGAAATGAAATTTTGCGAATGTGAGCTCCCAAGGTCATGGCTGTCACAATAAAGGTAAGATATTGTTTATTGTGTAATCCTTTTTCTTTATTTATATTATTGCTTGTTTACACACTATATGATAATGGTTTTTATTGTTATTTATAATTGTATAATGTAATAATTAATGAGCTACATTAGGAATAGGTATGCTAAATATACAGTATACAGATGTTCATTTAAAATGGACCATCATTACTATGTATATATCGGAAATTATAAGAGCTACAAAGAAGGGTAAATAGACATACAATTTCTATTTTACAAGACTAATTGAGTAATGTAATGAATGATCAGTGGTTATCATAATATAGGACCAAACTTTTTATTTTGAAAGGAACATATATTTTATTTATATTTGCTTATTCGTTAGGAAATTTAATTCTGAATTAAATATAATATTTTTTATCCTCACATATTTTTTTTTTTTGAGAAAAATACATGTAAAGTTTTATTTAATTCATTTTATTTAAATATGATGTATAAGAGTGCTAAGAATGGAATAAATAAATACCTACACTTAATTTTTTGGAAAGATGTCCGATCAAGGTCATTTGTATCATGAACGAATTAACAAATTGGCATACACATATCACTTTCATTTGCAAAGACTACAAGCATGTGCGATAAGGATGGATATGACACGCTAGTCTATCAAAAATTCTTATTGTTTCTACCTTGATTTATAGCCGTACGAATATCTTCATTTACTGTAACCCATATATTTTTATAATAATAAAATTACATTAGTATTTTATATAGCTTCATAAAAACTAAATAAACGACACTACTGAATTTGACAGAGCTAAAATCTTGTTTCATACAATTCGTAGTTGGCTTTGATCGGACATCTTTAAAAAAAATTCCTGTACATATTATTTATTTATTTATATTAGATATGTACTATTCGATGTGTCTACTTTTTTTGTTAAACAAAACATATCTTTCTATATTTTCTTGAACAGAATGAACACGAGAAGCCGTGACTTAGGCGTTTAACATGGGCTTTTCTCAAATATTACCTGTCCCCCTATTATGTTGTGCTTTATAGATAAAGATGTAGAAGAATAAATTTAGAATTTTTGGATGCTACAATTTTTAAATTCAACAAGAAAATTTAATTTAAAGATGTGGTAAAAATGGATTGAAGTCAAAAATAGATATCTGACAATAACTCATGCTACATCGGTTTTTACGGTTTATACCACGTCTTTAAATTTTCTCGGGCGTCAAAAGAGTAAATTTTAAAATTTTCAGAATATTATTCGCTAAATCTCTATTTTTAGATCACTACATAACGTTTTACCAGGGTTGGCAAAAATCATGATTTATTTTAAAAAATAAAAAATAATTTTTTCTAAATCAAATACATCGTTATTTTTTATTTTTAAAAACCTGTTGATGTTATTGCCCTTTTTAATTGTTTTAAAAGCTATATAATTATTTTATTTCATAAACGAAAACGAAATCTATAATAAAACTCCAAAAAATGCATTTGATTTTTTGTTTATACGTAGTATATACATAACGAGTCCACGCGCGCCTGTTTAAACTTTAAACTCAAACCCTGCCTACCTAAATAAAACAGGTCAAAACATGTCTTACATGGCACTCTGTAAAACGCTTAAAACGGATATTTTATTTTACGTTTATCTTATGACAAGCGCACCTATTATATCAATAAATTTAGGCTCAGTATTTAATTCTGAACATTTTTTGTGTTTATAATTAATTAATTCTAAAATTAAAAGAACAGAATTTAAAAATATGTATATGAAAATTTTATCATTGTATTTCCTATGGTCCATAAAAAAGTAGACACCAGGTATACAGGGTGTTTCCTTTAAAACAACCAGCGCTTTTTTGGGCGAATTAATGGCTTCAGAAAAAAATGTTATATACAAGAAATGATCAAGAATAAGGGGCTAATTTATAATAACAAACCGAAAATTCGACCAGTGGTTCTCAAACGGCAGAACAAAATTATATATTAAATAGTATCCTATATAATTTTTTAGCCCATTAGATAGAGTTTTTTTTTATTTTAACGATTTAAATATGGTATAAGGTTGTATAACAATTATTTCAAGAAAATTGGTATTAAAAAATGTTATAATATTACAATAGGCTATGCAATACACGCTAGTAGTAAACCCATTTTTTATTTTCTAGTTTTTAATACCATATTTCTCGAAATAATTGTCATACAACCCTATGCTATATTTATATCGTTGAAATCAGAAAGTAATATTCTATTTAAAAGGCTAAAAAATTATATAGTGTGCTATTTAAAAAAATATAATTTTGTTATACCGTTTGAGAACTACTGGTTAAATATTCGGTTTGTTACTATTGGTACATTATCCCCTTATTCTTGATCATTTTTGGTATAAAACATTTTTCTCTAAAGTTGTTAGTTTGCCCAAAAAAGCGCTGGTTGTTTTAAAGGAAACACCTGTATATGTATATATTTTTATATTATATTACCATAGTAGAATTTTTTTTGTTAACTATATGGTTCTAAAATAATTTGAAAAACAATTGACTTTTCTACAAAAAATGTATTATTTTATAAAATTTGATTTAAATCAATTATTTTGTTAAATAAATCAGTTGATTTAAATCATGATTTAAATCGAGATTTAAATCAAATGATTTAAATAAGGCCAACCCTGATTTATACGGGACAAATATTTGGGAAAAACTGTTTTCCCATGTTAAACGCCTATCTCACGGTTTTTATTGTTCACCCTGTATAATACCGGAATTCATCTAGTAATACTTGTAATTTGTACAACGTATCTAACACCATTACTTATCTGCATACTTTCGGAAATTAATAACTATTTAAAGGTTGCGTACTGGCAATATATGATTCTTATTCATAAACCCTGTCTACTTATTCGTGTACCTTATTGAATATTAAGTTGGTTGTGACAAATTAAAGATCCCAGCATGGTTTGCTCCTTAAATCACCTTTCTTTTAAGTCCACACGAGCAACAAGTAAAAAACCTCCACCCAGCACCCTGTAATTTCCATAATACAATAGGAAGGCATACATATTACGATATGTAACAATACGGCAGTAATCGCAGCGGCTGTGCCACGTGACAAATGAGCGAAGTGCTACTGCAGGCGACTTGGGCGGCCGGACACCTAGGGAGAAGACAGATCGGAGACTATACCAGCCATGAATGGAGATTTTTAATTTTGTCATTGCCTAGGAGACCGGGGATTACTCAAGCGTGGGCTCATATACGAATGATTTGTCAATATCAAACAAGAATTATTGATAAATGACCTAATTAATTATTATTATACCGAGAGATAAAAACAGATGATGCTTAATAGAAAGATACATCGATATTAATGTATAATGGATATTCAACGGCTATAATACCTGGTATTATTACTTGGAACATCTTACCCCAAAAAATTGAAAGCATTTATAGTTTGTGTCAAGATAAATGCACATTGATTTCGACTTCTTAAGCTCGGTTAACCCATCACTCAACGGTATTTTCTTACCTGTGCTGCCAGGGGCGGATTACCAAATTTACAGTACAAATTTTAGTAATTTTATTATTAATTTTAATATCTGATTTGTGGTTACTGTTTTAAATTTGGTAATTTGGAAAAATTGTGGATATCTCTATGTGTGCTTACCCTCGCAAATCTTTTAAGCAAATACATGCTGTGATGGGCATGAAAGTCAATGTGCATTTATCTTTACACAAACTATAAATGCTTTCCATTTTCTAGTCTAGGGTAAGATGTCCCAAGTACTAAGTCTGTTCGATGACTTGCCCAAGATGGTTACAGTGTTAACTTTTTAACACTGAAACGTATTACAAAAACATGCACTTTGGATATGTTGTTCGATAAGAAAAAAAATCTGGTGTGGCCAACACAATACCTCCCGCCGTTTACAGCCCGAGTCACAAAAAAGATTAAGTTAATCCTTATTTTCGGATTAGCGAATTTTACTCTAATTTTGACAGTTTATTTCTTAAAATATAGTCTAATCTAACCCAAGTAACTACCTTTTTTTAAACCCCTCAACAGGATTAACTCTCAATTATAGAGTGGATTCACATTCACACACATTCATGCCTTAGTGGTATTTGAACCCAGAGCCCCGAGCGCACTCATGACATGAGGCGTTGCTCTAACCATTGAGCCACCGGAACTATAATAAAATGAAGATTAAATTTTAAATACCGGGATAGAATAGAATTCACTAATCCACAAATGAGGATTAGCTTAAATATTTTTGTGAATCATTAATTTTTATTAATCTAAATACATACCTACATATTTACTTATGCTGGAAACTGTATTGAATTCCTTTTCTATTGTTCTATTTACTTTTTCCTTTTTAAAACGTCACTAATATTATTTTGAAATGATTAGTTCTTTGATAGTGACATTTATCTGTCAGTTACATACATTTGAATAACTGCGTTTTGTTTGTTTAAAGCGTAGGCTCTAGGATTTAAATTATAGATAATTTTATAAATTTATCCGTAAAATATATAGAAAAAGTATTAATGCATGCAAATCTGTAGAAAATTTAATAATCTTTAATTTTATAATATTATTACCGAAAAATAACATTTATTGTAATTAAGGTATCAAGGGTGTTATAAGAACAATAACGTCTGAGGGCCTCTGGCCCGAGATGTGTACGTTGACCGAAAGCATTATTATCCGTTTAACTCCCGTGGTGCGTTCAACGTTTAACGTCCGACTATAATTTTTAATATTCTGTGGATTACGGATCAGAAGATTTTAATAAAGTTTACGGTGTAGGTAGACTATGACTGCTTCTACTTGTTTTTTAGGCTTTATCCCAGTATCAATATCAATTTATTGACATCATTACAATAGCAACAATTCATAACACGCTCTAGGATGTTATTTGCTATATAACATACTAGTCGGACGTTAAAGGTATTTTTCGAAGAATAACTATTTTGAGCTTCTATTAAAAAGCCATTTCCGGTTATCCGATTTACACCAAAATCTAATGAGCTCTTGCCAGTACAGAAAAAGTTCGAAATACAAGGTTTCAAAATTTTCTGAGTGATAGTATTTGAGTTAGAGTGGAGGATCCACACAGACATCGTGAAAATATTAAAAATGGATTCTAGGAATCTTAAAACGTGGTCATTTACCAAAATCTCGATATGCGATTTTTAGCACGATCCCTATACCTCCCTTACCAAGGGCAGCGGGAGGTAAAAAAACAGAACTACTTCACACTTATCTGAACCGACTCGCAAGGTAGTGTGGATAGTGCAGACTAGAGTGGGGGTGACTAAATGTCAGATTTGTTGTTTTATTCCTTGTTTTAAATTGAAAATTATGAACGTAAATTTTACATATATTTATGAAGTAGATGATGACGACAAAGGGCCCGTCCAAGTCTTCGGCTTTTTTAAAATTATATGTCGCATATGAATTTTGAATATAAATAAATTAAAACTAAATAAAAATTGCTATATATTTTGTATGTTTATACCTATAATAATGTAATTAAAGTTTTTAGCGTAAAATGGTAGCCATGTTGTGACGTCAGCGTCATTACAGTAGTCCCGATTCCCTGTCAAAATGACACTATAAAGTGGACCATGCATATTTTGCTCATAAATTCGCGATTGGCTTTACACATACCTACTCTAACAAACACATATTTAATATATCCGAGTAATTTTTAATTAAGATCAAATGAAAATTTACTTATTAAATAAATTTATATTATAATTTATGTTTTAATTATTGTAATCTCAACTTGTCATTGTTGTGTCCCGGGAATAATCTCTGTAGCTTTTGTTTTTAATGACATATGTCAGATAGTAATCAACACATACGTAAAATGAGCGAAAAATACTAATTTTGTGCCATTTCTGATCATGAAATAAACCAAAAAATAATAGAAACCACTTCTAGAAATACCATAATTAGTAATTATATCTTTTGATTATTTATTTTGCATTGTCAAAGTGTGTTCTAGTTATCAAAACAGACTTACTAACGGAGCCATTTAAATGAATGAAGCTAGTTAATTACGACAGTAGATAGCGTTACAATAGCCTGACAGCCTGATTGCGAAGCAAAAAATAATCTTATTAAATATAATTCGAGAGTTCGATAAATTAGAAAATAATTTGACAGATTTTCTCAAACTTGTTGCTATTTGGCAATAGCCATTCAAGCCCTATTTACGGGCTTTCGTGACTATTGCCTGGCAACAAGTTTTCGAAAAATCTGTTAAATTATTTTCAATTTATTCTCACTCTCTTGTTATATTATTACTCAAAAACAACCCCCCACTCCTATAAGGTTAAAGTATATACAGGGTGTTTCCTTCAAAACAACCAGCTTTTTTTTGGCGAACTAATGACTTTAGAAAAAAATGTTACATACAAGAAATGATCAAGAATAAGGGACTAATTTATTAATAATAACAAACCGAAAATTCGACCAGTAGTTCTCAAACGGCAGAACAAAATTATATTTTTTAAATGGTATCCTATATAATTTTTTAGCCCATTAGATAGATTTTTTTTTCTGATTTCAACGATATGAATATGGTATAGGGTTGTATAACAATTATTTCGAGAAAAATGGTATTAAAAATAATGTTATAATATTACAATAGGGTATGCAATACGTGTGTTGCCTAGTTACGCTAGTAGTAAACCCATTTTTTATTACATTATTTCTAGTTTTTAATACCATTTTTCTCGAAATAATTGTTATACAACCCTATTCCTGACCATTTTTGGTATAAAACATTTTTCTCTAAAGTTGTTAGTTCGCCCAAAAAAGCGCTGGTTATTTTAAATGAAACACCCTGTATAGCACAACATTTATAGCCAATAGGAAAAAAGTTTCTTTATCACTCACGTTATTTATATAAATGTATGAACTATGACGTCACATTCTGTTTCAAATCAAATGTTTTTTTGAAAATATTACACAAATTTCAATAATTAATTATAAAATATCTAATCGATATTTCGTAAGACGGGGTTCACCGCATCATCAGTGAACTCGTCAGTTTTCTATAAGTTGAGACAAACTTTTCATCCAAAATAAAACTAATTGGAAAAATATTCGATAGATATTCTTTCGACTATCTTGTGTTGTGAGAATATTTCATCACATGACTTTTAATTACATCACTATCATCTCAATTTGACACCTAATTACCTAAACATATAGTATTCTATCTATATTCCGTTTGAATTGGTGTATGTTGTACCTACATTCACACATCAGGACGTCTAATGTCTAATCGATTCACACAAGCAATTTCCGTGAGTGATCACGGAATTCACACCTAATTAAAAGCAGGAGGGGGGAGTGACGTCATCACGTGTGTATAGCAGGGGAAAGCGGGATGGACAACTGATTGACGGGATGCTGACCTGCTTAATTCCCGGACAGGTGGACTGATTTATGGATGGTATTAACCAAAAAGGGAGGTATTAAATCTGTGGGTTAATGCAAGCACAATAAATCGGTGCTATTCTGATTCTTTAACAAACTAGTTAATTTGTAGCAACTGCTTAAGATAAACCTATAGAAGTATCGGTGGTTGACACTTTAAGATCCAGTTCTACAATCTTCAGTTAGAATTTTAACTGTAAGTTTAATAAACAATATAGAATCGGATTAGTATTCACAATAATTCATTTCGATTCAGTATTATTTCTGACAATTAAAATGTTAACCAGAGATTGTAAAACTGGCTATAAGAGATGAAATGTGTAATATTGTTGTATTAAAACACGGTTTATTGTTTAGCAAAAATACATGCTATTATTCGTAATCATTGATGTCCTAGGAAGGTAATACGCATATAAAAATTAAAATTAGGAGCAATTATTATATTAAAAAAATCTGATGTGGCCAGCACATTACCTTCCGTCAGTTCTATATATTTTGTACAAATTTCATACGGAAAGTTCCTTGCTAAATTAAATATTTTATTTCTTGTACATTACCTTCCGGCAGTTGCATATATTTTATGCAAATTTCATACAGAAAATTATTATTTTGTGACGTTTTCTATATACAGTGTAATGTATCTGCAGAAATAAAAGATTTATTATTATTATTATTTCTTGTACATTACCTTAAAGCAGTTGTATGTATTTTATACAAATTCCATACAGAAAGAAAAAGATCCTATACCTATTTCCAGTAAAATTATAAGACAAACACTATGTCAATTTCACTTGACACTGACATCTTTCAATCAAAATTTTCTTAATATAGTATCTGTTTCCACAGCTATGGCTACTTTATGAAATTTAATTTCTTTATAATTTTTTTAACTCTATATCCATTTAATATTAGGTATAAAATGCAATCAAATCGTATAGAAAATAAAATATTCTTTAATATTTATAATAACATTAAATGTGAAAAAATGATATTTAACATAGTTTTTTTAAGAAAAACTGTTAAAATCTTCAAATGATGGTACTTCCGGTTGACCAATTGTAACCAAAATCTAATCAGCTCTTCCTATGGATGTAACGAAGAAGTATACGAAAAAATTATAATTTTTGTAACTGTAGTATTAGAGTTATCGCAGACGAAAATTTTGTTACACACACACATCCACACACACACACATCCACACACACACACACACATACAGACATCATCGTAAAAATAGTAAAATCGTATCCTAGGGACCCTAAAACGTGCTTATTCATCAAAAACTCACCACCGAATTTTTTGACCAAAGACAATACCTTCCTTACCTAAAGGTGACGGAAGGTAATTATCAAAATGAGAATGTGAAATTCATTAGAAGTTTTTAGTAGTTGACACATAAATGTACCTGTAGTAGACACCTTGTAAAATATATCGTAGGTATATCTAATGTTTTCCAAAATAACTTACTTCAGTACATGGTTCGCACATTAGAGACCACAGAATTTTGGAATTCACATTTCTCTTGGATATCACAGTCGTTTGCGTGCGGTTGTAGCAATAATTCAGTGATTAGTTTTTTGAATTTTCGTGATTTTTTTGTTTTTTTATTTCTTTCTCTTCTAACTTGAAAATATACTGGAGTTTGGGTAAAATATACATGCATTTATGGGAAATCAATTAATGGAAATATTGTTAGAAGTTTTTTTTAAATGCCCTGTATTAGCTATTGCGTGTCAACTAATAAAAAATCTGATGTGGTCAGCACATTACCTTCCGTCAGTTTTATATATTTTGTATAAATGTCATACACAAAGTTATTTATAAAAGATTCTATTTCTTGTACATTACCTTAGACAGTTGTATGTATTTTATACAAATTCCATACAGAAAGTTTCTAGCAAAAGATCCTATATTTCCAGTAAAATTATAACACAAACATATTGTCAATTGCACTTGACATTGGCACCTTTCAATCCGAATTTACTTAATAAAGCAGCTGTTCCCAGAGTATATTCATTTAATTTGAAGTAGGTACAAAATGCATTCAAATTTTATAGAGAATAAAATATTATTTAATATTTATAATAACGTTAAATGAGAAAAAATAATATTTAACATCATTTTTTCAAAAAAAACAACTATTAATATCTGTAAATGAGGGTACTTCCGCTTGATCAATTATAGCCAAAATCTAATCAGCTCTTCATATATGGCTGTACCGAAGAGAAATACGAAAGAATTATAATTTTTGGAATTGTAGTATTAGAGTTATCGCATTAGAAAATTTTGTCACATACAGACACACACACACACACACACACACACACACACACACACACACACACACACACACACACACATACACCCACACATACTTACATACATACACACACACATACCAACATACGTACATATACATACACACACACGCGCACACAAACACACACACACACACAAACACACACACACACACACACACACACACACACACACACACACACACATACACACTTACAGACAGTAAAATCGTCTTCTAGGGACCCTAAAACGTGCTTATTTATCAAAAACTCACCACCGAATTTTCTGACCAAACACAATACCTTCCTTACCTAAAGGTGACGGAAGGTAGTAAAAAATCTAATGTGGCCAAAACTATACCTCCCGCCATTTGATTTTTATTAATTTAAATATACATACATATTTACTTATGCTGGAAACTGTATTAAGTTCCATTCCATAACTGTGATTCTATTTACTATTTTCTTTTTAAAACGTTACTATTATTAATTTGAAATGATTAGTTCTTCGATACTGACATTTATCTGTCAATTACATGCAATGAGATATGAACTGTGTAACCCAAAGAGTGTTTGTTTAAAGCATAGGCTTCGAGATTTAAATTATAGATAATTTTATAAATATATCCATAAAATATATAGAACAATTATTAATGTAAACCTGTAGGAAATTTAATAATCTTTAATTTTTATAATAACATAAATCTCGAAATAATAACATGTTAAGGTATTTTACGAAGAAAAACTATTTTGAACTTCAAGTAAATTGCTATTTCCGATTATCCTATTTACATCAAAATTTAATGAGTTTTTTCCATATTAGAACAAGGTCGAAATACAAGGTTTCAAAACTTTCCGAATAATATTTGAGTTAGAGCGGAGGATCCACACATACACACAGACATCATCGTGAAAATATTAAAATCGGATTCTAGGGACCTTGGAACGTGGTCATTTACGATTTTTAGCACGATCCCTATACCTCTTTTACTATAGGTAGCGGGAGGTAACAAAGTCAAAATAAAACTATATTTGACACCTCTCCAATATTTTATATAATCTTATACAGTGTCACTTTGCTTTTACTATTAAATCTATTATCAACAGTAATATTTGAAAAAAATAATATTTACGATTTATTACAACATATCTATTAACTTATCTTCTTAAAGGTTTTATACAAAAATTCAGCAAATCGAATACAAAAATCTCCCACTGTTCAATTAAACTTTCCTTTTGTTCAATGTGATGGTTTTGGGTAAAACCAATTAAAATAATGTTACACATTTTCAACACAGGTGGTTATACCTACTAGAATAATTAATAGCAAAAGCAATATTAAAAACAGTCAATTTTCTTTATTTAATGTAATTTAAAATCAAAGTGTCAACTACTAGTGCTATGTCAACTACCTTAATAATGTTGTCCAATAGAAATGGTTTTTACTGTTTCGGAAGCAAAATATTTTTGGAGACATTTATTTGAAATTGGTGTGATTGGGTTAAACTTATAAAATATCTGAGTAATGGACAAAATAAAACAAATAAATCGTTGTTACAAACCAAACTATTTCACCAAAAAAATTCTTTTGTGTATAACACCCTCCTCAATCACTTATACCTATGTTGCTTGGTAGCGGATACTTGTTGCTGGCAGCGGGAATCGAACCCGAATCAGCAGGAGGTCAACTCTGACCTGTATCACCTGTCAACTTGGTTAAATCGACACAGATTTGAGAACAGTTTGTACCTATAAATTCCACAGATGTTAATATCTTACCACAGGGATAGAAATAATTACTACCTACTAGAAAATGGGTTTATAGAAAAAATAAGACATAAAAAATGGAGGAAGTTTTATTCTTTGTTTTGTTAAAACCAAATCTTCAACATTTTGATATTTTCCTTCGCTTGCTTCTATTCTCTTCTGCACTTTGGGTCATTTTAGTAAATTTTTGACTACATTGAATTTTCATTTTGTATACAGGTTTTTCAAAAATACTGTAAAAAAATTTAAGGGCATATAGTACTGACCAAAATGAGTAAAAAAGCTTAATCAACATGGGTCCGATCTTCCATAGTTTCCGAGATTTGAGGCAGTCATAAATGAGTTTTTACGGCTGCTATCTCGAAAACTATAAGAGTTACGACTTTGTTTAAATGAGATTTTTTGTTTATCTTTCAGAGGTCATCTTGGATGTGCTTTTGTTTTTTTTTTAAATCAAATAATTGTACTATGTTAAATGTTGCTGCGATCTTGGCCAATATTTAATTTTAACTTCGTAACTATTAAAAATTGTGAAAAACGTTTCATATAAAATTTTATTGTTTTTTTATAGTCTATTTACTGATAATTTTGTTCGATCACTATCTTTGACAGTTTTTTCGATTTTTCGCTTTTCTCGGAAACAGGTGAAGATCAGTCCTATGTTGATTAAGCTTTTTACTTATTTTGGTCAGTACTATATGCCTTTAAATTTTTTTTACAGAATTTTTGAAACACTCTGCATGTACTATTTTGTTTTATTGAATTTTATAGAAGAAGGTTCAAGTGTGCATCGAAACGTCGTATCTTATGTATCTTATGGACCCCTATAAAACTAAGTAAACGACACTACTGAATTTGACAGATTAGGCGAAGCTAAAATCTTAATTCATACAATTCGAAGATGACCCTGATCAGAGATCTTATAAAATTATACTGTTCGTACATATGATGTCTTTTGTGAGGAATTTTCCCTATACGGTTCTGCGCCGTTGCTGTCAAATTCTCCACAATACTTATGCGATCATTTATAAACATCTGATATTATTAACAACCCTGATAGCTGATATTCAAATCCAGTCCATTGTTCCATGGCCTGCTTGGACGATACTCGATTATTTATTAATTTATTTATTGTTCAATGTAAACAATAGATTGATATTATTAGATCCGTATCGAGTATTGAACCGCGATCATATTAGCATACAGTAAGCGGACAGATGCTTAACAGTGCTCATAAATACCTAAATATAGACTACATTCATTCCAAAAAGAATTGATATACATATTTACAAATTGATATTGGTAATATAGAATTTGAACATGGTAAAGAATTTACATAAATAAATATATCAGTAGAATTTGAACTCAAATTTGAATTGGTAATGATTATTCGTGTTCCAAAATTTTTGTGCACCAGTATTTACTTTTTCAAATATTTCTCCTTAATAAGACTGAACCACGCTATTGGGGTCCTCCACTATTATTATTTTTTTTTATGAAATTGCATCTAAGTTTAAAGCTATTTGTAGTTCTTATATACAGGGTATTCATTTTAAATGGGCCACCATTGCTATCTCGAGAACAATAAGAGCTACAAAGATGGTTGCAAACAATTTCTATTTTGCAAGACAAATTTAAAGAAAAGAAAAATTATTTTTTTCGACCAGTGGTTCTCAAAATACGGACCTAACTTTTATATTTTAGATAAGAACATATATTTTTTATTTACTCATTCGTTTGAGAATTTAATTATGAATTCTGTAATAAAATATTTTTATACCTTTACTTAACGATTTTTTAAGAAAAATTCATATAATTTTTATACTAATTTAATAAAATTATGGCTATAATAAGAGTGCCGCAAATGGAAAAAATCTGATATGGCCAACACAATACCTCCCGCCATTACAGCTCGAGTCACAAAAAAATTAAGTCAATCCTTATTTTTGGATTAGCGAATTTTACTCTATTTTTGACAGTTTATATCTTAAAATATAGTCTAATCTAATCCAAGTTACTACCTTTTTTTAAACCCTTCAACAGGATTAAATCCCAATTACAGAGTGGGTTCACATTCACACACATCCATGCCTTAGTGGGATTCGAACCCAGAGCTCCGAGGGCACTCATGATATGAGGCGTTGTTCTAACCATTGAGCCACTGGAGCTATAATAAAATGATTACATACCTACATATTTACTTATGCTGGAAAATGTATTGAATTCCTTTTCTATTGTACTATTTACTTTTCCTTTTTAAAACTTTACTAATATTATTTTGAAATGATTAGTTCTTTGATAGTGACATTTATCTGTCAGTTACATACATTTGAATAACTGCGTTTTGTTTGTTTAAAGCGTAGCTCTGGGATTTAAATTATAGATAATTTTATAAATTTATCCATAAAATATATAGAAAAAGTATTAATGCAAATCTATAAAATATTTAATAATCTTTAATTTTTATAATAACTCGTGTTTACGAACACAGTCGGTAGATGCGGTATCTACCGGTATAATTTTCCGTAAATGCGTATGTATTTTCCGAGGTATTTTCTATAAAATCTATACAGAAAGTTCCTTGCAAAAGATTCTAAATTTCTTGTATGTACATTACCTTCCGACAGTTGTATGTATTTTACACAAATTCCATACAGACAGTTTCGAGCAAAAAAATCCTCTATTTCGAGTAAAATTATAACACAAATATACTACGAATATGTCAATTGCCCTTGACACTGACATCTTTCAATCAGAATTTTCTTAATATAGTAGCTGTTTCTAGCATAGCTAGCTCATTTATGAAATTTAATTTCTTTATAATTTTAAAACTCTATATATTTATATGAAGTATAAAATGCAGCCAAATCGTATAGAGAATAGAATGTTTTTTTAATATTTATATTAACATTAAATGTGAAAAAATTATATTTAACATCGTTTTTTAAAGGAAAACTGTTCAAATGAGGATACTTCCGGTTGATCAATTATAGAGTTATCGTAGACGAAAATTTTTTTACACACACACTCACATCCACACATCCACACACACACGCACGCACGAACACACACACACACACAGGCGCGCACGCACGCTGACACACACACACACACGCACACACGCGCACACACACACGCGCGCACACACACACGCGCACACACACACACACACACACACACACACACACACACACACACACACACAAACATACAGACACCATCGTAAACATAGTAAAATCGTATTCTAGGGACCTTAAAACGTGCTTATTCAATAAAAACTCACCACCGATTTTTTTGACAAAAGATAATACCTTCCTTACCTAAAGGTGACGGAAAGTAAAAAGGAAGTTTCTAGGCATCACCCTGTTTTTTATAATTTTCTCATCATGCTTTAATAATTTGTGGAAAACTTTCGTGATGAATGTCCACTAAAAATGCTAAATAAGTCAACCAGAACTTTCCAAATGAGGAACTTGTATATAAATGATCGGAATAACAAACCCACCTTTACAAAAATGATCTTCCTGGAATGTATTGTCCATTTTCAATGTCTTCGAGAGCAATAAAAGATCCAAGTTCGATACCATCCTATAACACTAAATTCCCGATAAAATTGAACCTGTAGTTCTTAGGAATTCACGCTAAGTCGTGAGGTTTTAGTGAGCATCAGATGTAACATAGTAGTAGAGTACTTGAGATGCTTTAACAGAGAAGCCGTTAAGATATTAGCTACCTGATTGACTAGGAATTCGTGTTGTCTCGTTCACTGTCATGTAATGGTCGAGATCACTAGATACAAGTTACAAGAAGAAGATGAGCTCCAATATCTTGCAGTTTGAAGATCACAAGAGAAATAAATGGAAATATCTGTGTTTGTAATAAAAATATTGAATGGTAATTCTCGAAGGAAATATTGTGTACATAAGGAGGTTATTTACTATAGGAATTTCAAGTCTTACTTCAGAAATTCAAATATTTATTTTAATTGGTAAAAATTGGAATATCTTAAAGGAAGGGAAAATTCCTTCAAATGGAATTCTCTACACAGTAACAAATTAGAAAATGGGTCCTTAAACTGTATTGTAACGTGGAACGCCCGCCGTCGTCGCTGCTGTAAGCGAGTGTCTATTTATAGCGGTGACGTAATCGCGCTAGCAGCCGGACGACGTAAACAGACGAGTCGCGACATGTTTAATTACTTCCGGTCGCCTGATCCTTTTGTGTTCATTGTTATTATGCGGTCGAACATTCTAGAGCTTTTTTAGAAGGTAATGGCAGCTGTATAAAAGAGACGCAGCTATGCTCGGGAGATAGTTAGTTTCATTCATTCACATAGAGATGTTCACACAGAGTGTTAGTGAGTTTGAGAAGCACAGCAATATCTTAGTGAGCGTATGCAGTATGTGTCGAGTGGAGTAGGTACTGTGGATCTTACTGGTATACAGGGATAGCTGTGGATGTGAATACTCGGTAGTGTTGACGAGTATTGGGAAGTTATAGTGTACGAGGACAGTAACGGCGAGTCTGGAAGTTATTGGTATATTGGGATAGCTGTGAAAGTGAATACTCGGTAGTGTTGACGAGTATTGTGAAGCTGGGTATATAAGGACAGTAACAGCGAGTTGGAGTGGATACCCGGCATTGGTGTTGAAGAATTGTGGCATACGAATAGTTGGTGATACTGAGTCTGTCGAAGAGAGCGAATTACATAAATAGACAGACAGTGAGGTGAAAGGTGTGACTTCTGTCCGAGCAGTTGAATATACAGACGCTGTTGAGTCAGTTGAGTATATAGACACTGTGGAGGTCGGTAGGCGGACAGTTGAACGTTGACTAAGTAAATAGTGATATAAATATAGTAATATAAATATCGCGTAAACAATCTCCAAGAGTCTGCAACAGACCGGCAGTTTAAGATTGGAACGCGTAGTGTAAATAAATAGTATTGTTAATTGGTTAAGTAAATAAATAGTGTTAGTGTTATCTAGATAATTGTAGATACAGTCTTAATAAGTTTTTAATAATTGTGTAATATTAGTAATAGTCATTTTCTTCATAGTTTAATAAATACTTATTTTAATTAATAATAATTGTCTAATAGTTACACATTACATTAAAAAACGTTACAGTATAATATCGACTATATAATATTAAAATGAATTATTAGTTTTTAAAATATTCGAATTTTCAATACCCTTAACATCTACGTCATAAATCTACTTTTATTCCAAATATACATTCAAGTCTTGTGCTATTGCCGTTTTGCAATATTACAATTCAAAATCCATTTTCACGTAAATAAATGTAGAAAATAATGAAATAATGAAAAGGAACTTGTACGAATTTGTGATGCCACTTGAATTTATTAAATTGCTTATCATCTATGCATATTTTCAATTACTGGCCATAAAAGTACATTTTTAAAAGTGTTGAGAAAGATCAATTTATGTAAGACCAATTATTAGTGAACTCAATTGTATCAGAACAAACTGAGCTTAATATTTACCTTTCAGACTATTGAAAAAATTATTACTGCTTAACGCACTACAACTAATAAAACTAATATAGGATGTTCATTTTAAATGGGCCACCATTGCTATCTCGAGAACTATAAGAGCTACAAAGACGGTTAAATGGGCAAACAATTTCAATTTCACAAAACAAATTTAAAGAAAAGAAAATAAATTGTGTCTACCAGCAATACTTTTTATTTTATTGGCCTCCAAAAAATGGATGTTTTAATAACCTTTGCGGGCCGTAGGTTTTGGATTACTTTCTAAACCATGAGTGATTATAATACCATATTATCGGCGTAATTCACTAAGATAGTTGTTAACATATTGTCGTTAGGTAACAACTGAGAGTTAACAACGATTTTTAGCAAATACATAATTAACGACATTGTTAAAAACGGTCGTTGTGAACAATCGTTGTTAAATATAGCAGTGAAGTTATTAACAAGTGAGTTAAAAGACATGTCGATTCTCAATATTTGTACATATTTCTACTCTATTCACAACCTAAAGTGACAGATTTTGATACGTTTGACGTTTGAGTTTTTAATAATGAGTGATAAGAAAATTTGGCGTACAAGATGTTCCGCGGAACAATATTCTCTAATGGTAGATTTTACCAAAATTTTGGACTAATTAAATAACAAAGCTAGTTTTGCATTTCAGTCGTGGTAACTGCTAGTTGGAAATTTTGCAAATGGTTGATTGACTTGAAAAATTGAAATTTTGCCCTGTAATCCCTTTATAAGACCCATAGCTAGGCGTAGAAAAAAGTGTTGGGAGAATCTAAGTTCTCCAGTTTATTATACACGTTTATTCAATTCCATGCGATCGATTTCCAAATTTCAAAATATTATCATCAGGAATGGCGCATGACCATCGTTTAGAAGTTTTAGCAGTAAAAATAATAGAAATTTGACATTGTTGAAATGGCTGTTTAAATTTAAATGTGTAAGATAAATGAAAAAAAAATTCAAAAAATTGAATTTATATCTTTTCGGGAGAGAATCTGAAATTTTGTTCAATATTAAGAATTAAAATATTTAAGTTTATAATAAATGTAAATTCTTCATCTTGTAAGATGAGACCTTCGGGCATATACTGACTCAGTATACTTGAAGAATGAGACCATTCAGTTCCGATATCAGTATCAGGAATGGATTACTAACATCTCGCAAATTTCTTTACATAAATCTAAAATCTTGTTTAAAAATGTATATAATTATTGGGCATGTAGGTTTATGTTAGTTTATAGTTTACCTTTCCTGTCGTCCCACTATTTCCAGTAAAAGTTTATTTCCTAACACAAAATTTTCACGAAAAACCATTTACCAACGATTGTTCAATACTAACAACGAGAGAAATGCAGTTGCTAGATTAACAACTCGACGTAACGACTAGTTGTTAAATTTTAGCAACTTGATGTAATAGTGAATTGGGATTTTGAACTTAGCAACTGACATTGAAATTAACAACTGAAAATGGTTGTTAATTTTAACAATTTTGCTTGGAGAATTAGGCCGTATTTGTAAGTTTGTTTAATGGTAAAATTGATTCCTGTGGTGCACCTTCCACGCCTGCAATGAGTGCCCGTGAGGTGACGCTTGGTAAACGCCTGCACGGTATAAATATGTCATCATTATTACCGAAATCTGTGTACAAAGCAGATTGACACGCCCAGTAATGGGTAATATGCCGTGATGATATATTTATTTATTTATTTGTTTTATTAAGAAAAATTATGTCCAGTTAACGTTTTACTATAATTCCAAAGTTGTTTTAATGGACACTCGCACAGATGGAATTTCGTATAGTAAACTTATAATGTTCCTGATTTACGAGTAATATTAATGATATTCAACAGGCAAATATGGGGTCTTTTAAAAAATAGTATATACCAAGTACTGCCTATAAATAGAACATTAAATATATAAGAAAATGAGACACAGATGTGTTGACGTATTTATAATATTTCTTGCCTTATTTTAATGCCATATTTCCATAGCTATACGCTGTTTTATAGTCAATGAAACAGGTGAATTCCTGCTATATTATAAGGATATTAGATAGTCAAATAAAGGGATATTCTACTGGCCATAAAAGTGAAATGTTAAATGCCTAATGCGTTCGAATTTCTTTATGAGTGTAGTGCCTCCACCAATTTCAATGCGTGGGTGTTTGGTCACGTGCAGACCATCACAGAATCGCAATAAAATTCGTCAATAAAACTAATGATCTCGTAAAAACCTAATATCCGATTTAAATAAGCAGGTCACGACTAGGACTCTAGCTAGCGTTCAGCGTGCAGGGATGAAAATAAGACGATAAATTCACACTGCTGCGAATAAATTGGAATATTTGAAGCCCATAAACATTGTAATATGCCCCAGGAATGCCACAGAGACGGATGAGATGTGACGATTCTGACGTCATCGAAAATATGAGCATGACCAGAGACTGGAATATCAACAGATATATTAGATATTTGCATACGTGTTCAATGAAATGAGTGCCACACCCATTTAAGATTTACCGAGAACTTTGGAGATTTTATGAGAAAAATAATTACAAAAAAGTCACTCAAAAACTAAAGCAGAACTTTGTAGGAAATTTGTGAAATTTGGAACTTTTTTACAATAAATTTGAAGATAAAAAACTGGTATGGCCAACATAATACCTCCCGCCATTTACAGCCCGAGTCACAAAAAAGATTAAGTTAATCCTTTGGATTAGCGAATTTTACTCTAATTTTGACAGTTTATTTCTTAAAATATAGTCTAATCTAATTCAAATAACTACTTTTTTTAAAACCTCTCAACAGGATTAAATCCCAATTACAGAGTGGGTTCACATTCACACACATCCATGCCTTAGTTGGATTCGAACCCAGAGCCCCGAGGACACTCTAACCATTGAGCCACCGGAGCTATAATAAAATGAAGATTACATTTTAAATACAGTAATAGAATATAATCAAAAAATGAGAATTAGCTTAAACATTTTTGTGAATCGTTAATTTTTATGTATCTAAATACATACCTACATATTTACTTATGCTGGAAACTGTATTGAATTCCTTTTCTATTGTTCTATTTACTATTTTCTTTTTAAAACGTTACTAATATTATTTTGAAATGATTAGTCTTTGATAGTGACATTTATCTGTAAGTTACATACATTTGAATAACTGCGTTTTGTTTGTTTAAAGCGCAGGCTCAAGGATTTAAATTATAGCTAATTTTACAAATTTATCCATGAAATATATAGAAAAAAGTATTAATGCAAATTTATAGAAAATTTAATTATCATTAATTTTTATAATAAAATTAATCTCGAAAAAATAACATTTAAAGGTATTTTTCGAAGAAAAACTATTTTGAGCTTCTAGTAAAGGGCCATTTCCGGTTATCCGATTTTAACCAAAATCTAATGGGCTCTTTCCATTACAGAAAAAATTCAAAATACAAGGTTTTAAAATTTTCTGATTGATAGTATTTGAGTTAGGGTGGAGGATCCACACATACACACAGACATCATCGTGAAAATGTTAAAATTGGATTCTAGGAACCTTAAAACGTGGTCATTTATCAAAATCTCGATATGCGATTTTTCGCACGATCCCTATACCTCCCTTACCAAGGAGGTAAAAATAAATATATCATCACGACTTATTACCCATTGCTGGGTGTGCTAATCTGCTTTGTACACAGATATCGGTATTGATGAAATATTTACGTCGTGCGGGCGCTTACTAGGCGTCACTGCACGGGCACTCATTGCTGGTGTGGAGAGTGCACCACAGGGTCAATTTTGTGCCATTTAAAATTCGAAATATTTGGCGTCGGTCTGGATTGAACCCGATTCCCCAGATTTGGGACCTGACACTCAGGCACGCGGCCACGAGATTTAAAGATTAATGTCCAATTCCTCATAAGAATATAATTTAAAAGCGCCCTCCATAAAAGCGCTTTTATTATAAAAGTGTGCTCGTAATACGAGCCATTATTTTTAATTTAATGTGTTTTATGATACAAGTAGAAAATTTTTTGTAGAATGATAACTTTTTAGAAGTTCAGAATCAAAATAGGGGAAAACATTTAAGACTTGTCAATGTGAGAAGCGCGCACAAATCAGCTGATTGCAAGAAATTTAAGGTCGCTCCAGTCACGTGTCTGCTCGAGGCCTATAGTTAAATTCTTAAGGCGCAGTTACACAATGCGTGGTTCGGCGAATTCGTCTCGACGAACCACGAACCTTATACCGGGAATTTATTTTAACGAGCAACATATGGTCTATCACTTCCATGGTTACACACTATCTCTGTCAAAAAATAACAGCAATGTAATTTTTGTCCATTTTAAAATGCAACATACAAAATTTGGAGTTATGTATTATCAATATCAATTTCCAATAAATTAGCCTATATATGATTAACAAAAAAACAAATCTTTAATGCAGGGCCGCTCCGTGAGGGTGGGCAGGCTGTGCCCCGCTCAAAGGTACCTGACTTTAAGGGGCGCCATTTTAAGACAGTAAAGTAAACAATAGTAAATTTTTATAAAATGCTTTAATTCGTAAATATAAAATTACTATACAACTTACAAATTAACGTGAAAGAAGTGAACAATGTATTTTTTAATTTGTTTATAAGTTATAAGTAAAAAAGTAAATTAATTATAGTACCAATCGGTTCGTTATTTTTCTAGCATTGTTATATTGAAATAATAAATGTGAAAATGTTGATTACAACAAAGAATATATTGATTATATCTCAGGAATATTGATTACAAGAATGAAATCCACAATGAATTCAATATTTAGATAAATCAGCATTTTGCGAAATATCAAATGCTTTATTAATTAATCAATTTTATTTTAATTATTTACCGATAATGAATTTCTCTTATTTATTATTAAAAATTAAAAAGTTATGTTGCAAACTGTAACTGTAAAATTGTTGATTACAACAAACGATTTTGATTATAACCCATTGATTACAAGAATCTATATCATGTGGAGCAGGGGGGGGGGGCGCTAAAATATAACTTTGCACAAAGGCGCCTTATACGGAGCGGCACTGCTTTAATGTAGCACATCTTAACAAACTTTAGCTTCCAAAATTCATAATTTTAATGTGATAATTGTTCAAAAATACCTCCATTTACACTGGGGCAATATCCTAGTCGGTCGTAGATAGAATTGACACTATTTGTGATGTGTTCTGGAGGTATCTCCTGTGCTTCAGTAGTATTTATAATGTTGCATTTTAAAATGGACAAATATTACATTGCTGTCATTTTTTGACAGTAGTATGTAACCATGGAAGTGATGAATCATATGTTGCATTTTAAAATAAATTCTCTGTACACAGTTCGTTATGGCTTGCGGTTCGTGGTGCGTAGTTCGTGGTGGTTCGCGAGGTTCCATCAGCTGTCGGTAAATTGGCACAGATCAAAGACGCTAAACACGTTGGTTCGTGTTGGTTTGTGCATGGTCGCCTTATAGCGAGAGCAAGTCACAGTAGTCAAGCTTTGACATATTCAAAAAAGTTGTGAATTATGGCATGGTCAACAGATCAATGTTTGAAATACAACACCTTTTTTACGTTTTTTCAAACGATTTTGCATCAACAATCCAGATTATACAATACACAAGGAAGTAAACGCAATCATTTGTTGCCTAGCATCCATGATTGTGATTATGTAGTCACAAGATGAAAACACGAAAGTATCCACATTGGTTCGGCGAACCAATGGGCTGGTTCAACTTTTTTTGAATTTTTTATATTTTATATTTAAAACTTGAAATTCCGTATTTTTTTCTTGAAATTATGTTTAATAACGCCTAAAATAATTATTAAAGTTTTGGCGCGAAAGTTGTGACGTTAGCGTCACTCCGTCATAAGTAGAGAGAACCGACATACGTTACCATTAATAATAGTAATATATACAATAAATATTTCAAGAATAAAAATACGTATCCATTAGAAACTGTGATCATAAAACTTTAGAGCTAATAGTAATCAGTAAACCAGATAGTTATTTTATCATTTCAAAATATATATTTGTTTGATTTACTTATATGAATTGGTATAGGAATAGTGTTAATTGATAATTTATGAAAAACTTCCCTAGTACATATTATACGAGTATACATAAATAAAAGTATGGTAAGTAAAATTAATAATTTTTGCTCGTTTTCATAATCCGGTTAATCATTCGCTTTAATTAATGTGACTTTAAGATTTTCTTTAATATAATATTGGAGGTTATGATACTCACCAAGTGCCATTATTATAATTAAAATAGGATTTAAACTATTTTCTATTTATGATTAAGTACAACAATAACAGTATTGATTACAATAATCAAAGCATAGTTCATAATAAAAAGTAATCCAACATTTACATTACTATTTACTACATGATTACAACAATGACAAGTATTGAGATTACAATAATTAAAACACAAATTATAATATAAATTTATTTAATAAGTAAATTTTCTTTTGATCTTAATAAAAAATTACTTAAATATGTATATGTTAGTGTAAAGCTAATCGCGAATTTATGAGCAAAATATGCATGGTTCACTGTATAGTGACATTTTCACAGGGAAACTGGACTACTCTAATGACGCTGACGTCACAACATGGCGATCATTTTACGCTAAAAACTTTAATTACATTATTATTGGTTTAAAAATACAAAATATATAGAAATTTTTATTTTGTTTTCATTTATTTATATTCAAAATTCATATACGATGCGACATATAATTTCTAAAAAGTCAAAGACTTGGATGGGCCCATTACGATTACGTCATGAATCTGAACGAACCAGGCGTCATTTTGTCATTGCGAACTGCCCTCTAGTAACCTGGTTTGACGAACCACGGGCCTGTAATTGCGCCTTTAACAAGAAGTTAAAGAAAAAATTATTTCATAAAGTAATAATTTATTAATCAATATATTAATATTAATGCCCTTATGGCAACATTTTTTTCAATATGAAAAATTCTTATGGACTACACTTGGTGGTATAGCCCTCAGCTCCTTCACCAATTTTGCCTTTATCTCTTTATGGTCGCAAAATTTCAATTTCCACTTTACCTTCGGTAAGAGGTGGAAATTACATGTCTGGACAGGACATGTCTGGAAAATACAAATATTCTAGTTACTTTTTGAACACATTGATTCCCTTATAGCAAACGTATCGATTAAATTAACGACACAAAGATTAGATCAACTAAAATGAGCTATTATTTTCAATCATAGTTCAACTTTTGGGCGTTCTACGAATTTCTTGTTATCTTTTGTAAATTCTTGTCAAACTTCAATGTCAATCACATTGTATTTCTTGGTAGATAGTAGGCGTGACCAGGTAGATATCGGTTGATCAAAGGCGGTCGGGACGTCCCGTGTCTTGAATGTTTAATCGCAGCAAGCTGGGAGATCAGGCCTGACGAGAATGTTTTGTTTCGCACAAGATAGCCGATGATAACCACAATAATTACACACACTCTACAAATATTGCATTCTTGAATACCTAATGCGGGATTAATATTCATATGGAAAATATGTAAAAGGAATTTTAATTTGTTTTAGTACAATGAAGTATTAATATATAAATATGTCATTATTAATCGTATTATTATCTTTGGATATGAATATGACAGCTCTTTTCTTAAATAGATAATGTTAGTTGATATGTTTTAGCAGCATATTAGGACATCATCAACCGCTTAAGTATGCTACGTACAAACATTTCTTAAATTAAGGATTCAATAGGCTACTCAGTCGAGGTAAGAAAAATTATTTATACGAGGTTGCGTCAAAAAGTATTCATAATCGTTGCCTAGAGCCAAGCAGATAATCGCTGGAGGGAATAGGAGATTCCACCATTTTTACCTTCCGTCACCTTTATGTAAGGAAGCTATTGTCTGGTCAAAAAAATCGGTGGTGAGTTTTTAATGAATAAGCACGTTTTAAGGTCCCTAGAATACGATTTTACTATTTTTATGATGATATCTGTATGTATGTATGTGCGTGTGTGCGTGTGCGTGTGTGTGTGTGTAACAAAATTTTCGTCTACGATAACTCTAATACTACAATTCCAAAAATTATAATTCTTTCGTATTCCTCTTCGTTGCATCCATATGAAGAGATGATTTGATATTGGTTATAATTGGTCAACCTGAAGTACCCTCATTTGAAGTTTTTCTTGAAAAAGCGATGTTAAATATCATTTTTTCACATTTAATGTTATAAATATTAAAGAACATTGTATTCTCTATACGATTTGACTGCATTTTCAGCTACTGTATTAAGAAAATTCTGATTGAAAGATGTCAGTGTCAAGTGCAATTGACATTTTCGTAGTATATTTGTGTTATAATTTTACTCGAAATATATGATATTTTTGCTCGAAACTTTCTATATGGAATTTGTATAAAGTACATAGAACTGTCGAAAGGTAATGTACATACAAGAAATTTAGAATCTTTTGCAAGGAACTTTCTGTACATAGGTATTTACGAAAATTCTACCGGTAGATACCGCATCTACTGACTGTGTTCGAAAACACGTGTGGTAAAAAGTTACCGTGTTCGAAAATTGTACAATATCTACCAGATCAATCTACCGGATTCATGAAGAATCTAATCTCAAAAAAAGGTATGCAAAGCGATCGCGTGCGTTAAAATTGGAAATGTGTTCAAAGTAGGACTTTGCTCAGTTTGTTAACTACATTAAATTTCTAACCTGTTTCAAATTTTCAATTTTTTTATTGGTTATGGATCAACCTCTGTTTATTACTTCCGTTCTTAAAATATCGATTCCGGTAACTATAACCTGATAAACAGCTGTTTACCGGTAACAGTTCACCGGTAGAATTTTCGTAAATGCCTCATATAACTGACGGAAGGTAATGGGCTGGCCACATCAGATTTTTTATATATAATTTCATCTGAACGTATAAGTAAAACTATAAGATTGTCGGTGAGAATCCGGCGAAAAAATTCTTATTAATAAGCGAGTTACAATCCCCCGAAATTAGAAAATATATATGTGACGTCACCCGTGAGATGACTCCTGGTATCGCCCGCACGGTACAAATATATCATCATCATTACCGAAATCTGTGTACATCCAGCAATGGGTAATATGCCGTGATGATATATTTATATTTATTTATTTATTTATTTTATTTATTACCTCGAAAAATAGTCAATATTTTTGAGATTAGGAGTGTCCATATTTTCCCTACAAAAATTTTATTCTTTCATATTATTATAGTATCAATTATCATCCCTTATTTCCATCAGTATCTCTTTTCACATTTATACGTCTATAGCCATGCGTTATGCGGCATTAATAATGATAAAGATTCGTATATCTGCAGAGGAAGTATTAGGAAAGATTTAGGGTCCATGTTTGTGATATTTACTCCTCTCGATGATTCCCGCGTGTCGTGGCTTTGCCGTAATCTTCCAATAAAATTTTACTACTTTCTTCCGGCAATATTAAAAACCAAAAAACCCCAAACGAAACTCGTTGCAAAGACGCGAACCATATTTTCGTATTTTACAACGAATTTAAATATTTATCGCTCGTAACAAGGCAGCGGGGGGTAAAGGAAATACGAGAGAAGTTCTCACTAAACGTCACACGATGGAGAATTCTCATAAAAACATGTACCAAGGATTCTAATTCTCAAATAATTGCATAAGTATAAAAACAGTGGCTGCTAGTATGAATATGTGATTTGATTGCACTCATTAATTTAAAAGCCATTCCAAATTCAGGATTCTACCTAGTTACCAAGTTTCATTTCGACAAAACACTGTCACAAAAAAATTTCGCAACCTTTTAGCCAATAAGATGTATTTTTACAAGTAAGTGAGTATTGATAAACCAATTTTTTTGGCGTTTTAGAAACATATTGTTTACATACCTGTCAAAGTGTGTATATTTTCAGTGTTATCAGCTTTTATTAAAAACTAGTCGATTCGGACAGGAATTTATTTAAAACGTTCAAAAAGCAAACTTAAATATAACACCTCAAAACACAATAAAAATTAGAAGATTTTTGTCAAGAAATAGTTATTTATGTAACAAGTGTGTAAAGTAGTACTTTTTTGGTCGAGTGCGATGTTTTACGCATGAGGCGCAGCCGAATGCGGAAATTGTAGCACGAGACAAAAAATACTATTTTACACACGTGTTGCATACAACATTTTTCCTACAACCGAAATGGTATTGATGTTTCTCATAATACTGAGTGTACAGGCATCCAGCAGCTTCAAATACTGTTAGTACTCTTTCTCATAACACTGTACAAAATGTAACTTATACACTTGGAAGAATCTCAGACAGACGATGATTAGACTTTTATAATGTACAAATTGTACATTTAATTATAAAATTATTAATAAATAATATTAAAAATTAGGTTAGGTTAGAATACATGTCAAAAAAATGTTAATGTTCTCAAAAATTAGATTAGTACTCAATCTGTTAAAAAAATATTAGATTTGTTTCGTTTATAGTGTATATTCATATTTCTTAATAAAAATTTTTACTTTCATTATTATTTACTACCTAATTATATACTTGACAGGTAAATTAACCGAATTTTAATGTTGCCTAGCAACGCTTATTTACTTTTCAAGCACTAGTGCGTGAAAAGTACTTTTCACGCACTAGTGTTTGAAAAGTGACACTTTACATACTGTAATGAGTGCGTGCAAAGTACATTTCACGCACGGTTGTAGGAATTTTTTTTTAAAATGATTACCTGATTTTTATTTTGGATATAGTCATCCGAATACCATTCGTGGTTAAATTTTATCCTGGAAAAATTTTCCGATTGCTTTACTCGAGCCTGTTGCCAATTTATCTCGTGACATTGTTCAAAAATCACTCGTTCGACAACTCGTGATTTTTTTGTCAGTGCCACTCAATAAATTGCTAGGCAACCAGCTTTCGTAACAATCTGAAAATTTATCCGGCAAAAATTTACCTCTTATGATATTATATATGAGAAAAGTATTTCAAATAAAAGGTATAGGGGTAGTGTTAAATGGTAACTTTCAAAGTACATATTGTACATAAATAAAAATCAGGTAAGGGCCGGTATTTCCATCTTCGGATAAAGTGCTGGATAAATGACATTCAATATAATTTACATCATTTATGCTTTTATTTCGATGCGATATTTTATCATTTATCTGACGGATAGTTATCCTGAACTTTATCCGGAGGAGGAAATACCGGCCCTAAGTAAATTAAACAAATATATACTTTGAAACGATATAATAACTATCTCGTTTATTTATTACCATTAGCTCTAAAGATGTTTGATCACAGTTTGAAATGGATATGTATTTTTATTCTTGCAACATTTATTGTATATTATATTACCATTATTAATGGTAACGTATGTCAGTTCTCTCTACTTATGACGGAGTGACGCTAACGTCATAACTTTCGCGCCAAAACTTTACTAATTTTTTGAGGCGTTATTTAGTATAATTTCAAGAAAACAAAAAACACTGAATTTATATTTTTAAATTCTTCGTAACATAAAAAATTCAAAAAAAGTTGGACGGGCCCATTGCTTAGGCATTTACAGACAAAAATTAATGGGGTTCTGGGAAAGAGAAGATTTGTTTATGAAATTGTATCTGTCTCGAACGACTCGAATTTTTTTTTTAGCATAGTTTATGTTTTGTTTTTGGTTCCCCAGAGTCGCCAAAATTTAAATATACCTAAGGCCGGTCCTGCCAATTGACAATGGATAAAATTCCAAAAGATATACTTATTTGTCTGTATGCCTTTGGGTAATGCTGTTCCGTGTGTTGCCAATAGAATCCTCCTTAGCATCCGTGGCTGGTGTGTATATATTCTAATATGAGGTGATATTCGGCACTCGTAAAGCAGTAACGGCGGGACGGTTTGCGTCGACCGGTAAGGAATGCGACGATATTACCGACTGATAGTGTACAGTCAAGGATGTTTATTAAATTCTAAATTCAGCCAGCAGTCATTGTCTTACCCCAACGTCGATACATAAGGGATTTATTTACTCAAATGAACGCTAAGGAATTTTGCACTAACCCAGAACAATTTACCAAAATGTTACACTGTAGACTAGATATCTATCTCTACGTATCTACCCGAAAATGTTACAAACTCCAAGAATAATACAACCTTTTTAGTTAATGTTCTAACGCCTCTGCGCCTCAAGTGAAGAAAGGGGCGATGCTCCAGGCACTTACACTCAGTAGGATAAAACCAAGGACGTAACTAGGATTATTTTCTGGGTGGGCCAAAGATGGGCCAATACTTATATCATAAGAACAGTATTACAATAAAAATAAATTACATACCACCACAATATATGGATTATAGATAGCAATATAGAAACAAAACTAAATAAACAAAAATTACAAATACATTCTTCGAAGTAACAATTAAAATTTAAAAATTTGAAAATTGGATTTGTTAATACAATGACTACTAATTTAAAGTTATCGGAAAATATAATTTATAAATATGTTATAAAACTAGTAGGGCCATTATTGTTTTTATTCCAGTATTATATTAATTTTCGTACAATTTTATTGTGTTGGGAAGTAAATTATATTCTGCTCCTAGCATAACAATTTGTGTAATCTTTAGCAAAAGGAAACATTTTTACTTCCTTGTACAAAGTAAAGGAAGTATTGTATTCGTGAAAAATTTCGGTTTCCAGATTTCAACGGAAATATCCATTTTGGCCATCCCTGAATCCATTCTGCCTAATTTCGTCGTGACGTCTGTCCGTACGTACGTATCTCGCATAACTCAAAAACGGTAAGCCGTAGAAAGTTGAAATTTTGTATTTAGGACTTCTATAACATCTAGTTTTGGACCTCCTTTTTTGGTCATTACATAATTTCCAGAAATGGTACTTTATTTGAAGCCTGTAATAGATTTTAATGAAAAACTATATTAAAATATAATCCAAAACTTTTCAAATTTAGTATATAAGACTTTTATATCAATTGGAATAACATAGCAGAATTTGGTTAAACAGGCTAACCGGAAGTGATATATTACCTGAAGTTGTTAACAGTTTTTCTTGAATAAAATGGTTTCATTATGATTTTAGAAATAAATGCTCCATATAAGAGTTTTAGAGAATTAAATTCTGCGTCTAGCACATCAAGTATTATTAAATTAGCCCTTTGTATAAGCGAGATATGTAAATTTAAAACATATACTTTTTGGTTTTTGTAATGAAGCTTGCTATGGATTAGGACAAAAAATAACAAAAAAATAAAAAATAGATGTTAATGTCAAATTACGTCAAATACGTGCAATTTTATAATTGAGTCTATACTTCATATTAGTCTTGCGTACAAGGAAGTCGTGTTGTGTCCACATCAGATTTTTTATAACTAATTTTAAATGTGCATAACAAAAATTATCATCTCTTTCACTTTAACAGTTTGTATATTTAAAATACGATTAATAATATCCTCAGCGGTTATACGACTTTAAAAGTGAAAGATTCTTCAGCCATCGAGAGGAGAGCAGCCAATAACTTAGTTGGTAGAGCACTATCCCGGCAAGGTAGGTGTCTCGGCTTCGAATGGCTGACAATTTTTAACAATTTATTTCCTAGCAACATTGTTGAAAATTGTAATCGATTTTAATAGAAACAAATGTAATGTATAATCGTTTATTCAGTGTTTGCAATTATTATTGATTACTTGCTATAATAATATTGCTAAGCAAGAGTAACATTGCTACAGGATAGGGGCGATTGCTTGGAAAATAGTTGATTCAATTTTTTCGCCACGGACAGACATACTACCCATCTTATTGTTGGCAGTAGGATCACATACAATTTAAAATGTTTATTCTGCAATATGTACGTTTTACAACCACACAAATTGTATTACGCGTTCTAAAATTATTCTCTTTTATAAAATAAAGTAAATATCTTTTAAAAAATTGGGTGGGCTAGTAGGTGGGCCAACATATCAATGAGGTGGGCCGTGGCCTACCCAGGCCCTTCCGTAGTTACGTCCCTGAATAAAACACTTCAAACCTGGGGATTTCGTAGGCCACTTAGAAATTCTAAGGGAGATACACCTAGATGAAATGGCCATGTCTGTCTGTGATACAATGACGACAAACTACAATTTTGACCAGACGTATAAGGTAATCATTGGTGATCGCCTTGAGTGGACAGTAGGAGGACCACCCCTCCTAAGGGACTTTTTATCCTGGTTTACGGATGGTTCAAAACTGGAATCAGGAGAAACTGAAATGGGTGTATTTGGTCCAGGTTACCAAATAAAGGAATCCACAGGCACCAGTTCCAGTATACAGTACGCGGCAGAACCATTTGTGCAGTTTTGAAGAGTTATAAAAAAGAAACCAGGATATATATGAAAAAAATGTTTTTATTCTTGAAAACAGTAGGACTTACCATTTTATATTCAGTTTTGAACAGCCCGTTGGCACATTTCGCGGGGTACCGCGTTTACTTCTTCAACAATCTGCTCCCTTAGCTCTAGCAGGTTTTGGGGACTACGTTTAAACACTTTTTTCCTTTAGATATCCCCAAAGAAAGAAGTCGCATATGCTTAAATCGGGCGATCGCGCAGGCCACCCCACGACACCTCTCAAAGACACTAGACGTCCAGGAAACATTTCTCTTAAAGCGTTTAGAGAATTTCGGGCTGTGTGGGCTGTAGCCCCATCCTGTTGGAACCAAAAGTCGCCTAATCCCTCTTCTTCAAACATAACGCCCGGAATTCACGGTCACGGTCACGCCTCCCTCTTCAAAAAAGTACGGGCCTATAACGCCAAATTGTGATATTCTGTATTTTTATTAAATACCCGACATTTCGACAGCATATACTGCTGCCTTCTTCATGGAAAATACATAAATAAATAATAACAAAACATTAGCATCAAGTACCTAACCATGGTAACAAATTACAACACATTTAATAAAGTATAATTGTGTCATGTTGGTAAATAAAGTATATTCAAAACCAGTAAAGTATTTTTATATTAAAATATAATAGTTGTACTATTCTTTTTGTATTATGAGTTCTGAACGATTTTTTTTTAGTAATTTACAAACTTCGTTTCAATTTATACATAAAAACTTTATATTTTCATCTAATATACAGAATGTTATTTAAGTAAGCGTACGACGTTTAACCGATGGAAAAAAATTTTGATTGTTAAAACTGACGCGAAACGCTGTTTGCATTAGCGTACAATTTGCCATTTACCTTAATGATAAACATTTAATTTTTCATTGCGCAAGTATCAAATATACTATTATTCACGAAAGATGACTATTCAAGGTCATTTTATCGAAGAAAGAATACACAGCATTTTATAGCAGTAGCTTAGCAACATTTTGTGCTAGAAAGAGAAAGATTATTTATTTAAAGCGCTTTCATTTGGACTGCGATTGTGATTTTCTAATTCGTGATTCGTTTAAGAATGATTCCTCCCAATCATAATTAAATTTAATTCCAAATGAACAATAAAACTAACCCGATCGACGCGAAACCTACACAACATCGAACGAACTAGCGTCAAATGTCAAATTCACAGACCGACAAGTCACCTGTCCCCATATAACAAAAATCTGATGTGGCCAGCACATCACCTTCCGTCAGTTCTATGTATTTTGTACAAATTTCATACAGAAAGTTCCTTGCTAAAGATTATATTTCTTGTACTTTACCTTCCAGCAGTTGCATGAATTTTATGCAAATTCCATACAGAAAATTTATAGCAAAAGATCTTATATCTCCAGTAAAATTATAAGCCAAACACACTATGTCAATTTCACTTGACACTGACATCTTTCAATCAAAATTTTCTTAATATAGTAGCTGTTTCCATAGCTATGGCTACTTTATGAAATTTAATTTCTTTATAATTTTTTAACTCTATATCCATTTAATATTAAGTATAAAATGCAGTCAAATTGTATAGAGAATAAAATATTCTTTAATATTTATAATAACTGTTAAAACTTGAAATGAAGGTACTTCCGGTTGTCCAATTCTAACCAAAATCTAATCAGCTCTTCACATGGATGTAACGAAGAGAAATACGAAAGAATTATAATTTTTAGAATTGTAGTATGGTAGTTATCGTGATAATTTTTTTACACACACACGCACACACACGCGCGCACACGCACACGCACACGCACACGCACACGCACACGCACACGCACACGCACACGCACACGCACACGCACACGCACACGCACACGCACACGCACACGCACACGCACACGCACACGCACACGCACACGCACACGCACACCCACACGCACACGCACACGCACACGCACCCGCACCCGCACCCGCACACGCGCACGCGCACACGCACACGCACGCACACACACACCTACACACACACACCCACATACACACACATACAAACATCATCGTAAAAATAGTAAAATCGTATTGTAGGGACCCTAAAACGTGCTTATTCATCAAAAACTCACCACCGAATTTTTTGACCAAAGACAATACCTTCCTTACCTAAAGGTGACGGAAGGTAAAAATTATTGTGTTGGTTATTTTTTAAATAGAAAATTCGAAACCAATAGTGATGAATGTTGAATCTACTGACTCAAGTTCTAGTAGTTCTGATTCTGATGTAAACATAAATTTGCGGAACAGAAGAACTTGTATAAATTATTATGATGAAACTGTTATACCTAACTATTTGCAAGAAGATTTTAAATGTCACTCTCGAATGAACAGAAATATTATACATTACACAACGAATTATTGGTACTTCTCATAATTCATTTGAAATATAAACAATCTTCTTATGAGTGTTTGTTCCGCCATTTTTCAATCTTTTGTGATTTGAATAACAGTATACATGAGAAAAGACTGATTCTGAACGCCGCGTTGTGATCACAAAATTAAAGATTTGGGGATAACGAATAATGGACGAATAAACCTAATTCTTCTTGATCATGTTCACTTTGTTCAATTTTATCATGAATCACAGTCCGAACGAAAGCGGCTAAAGTGATTTCTGGATATCCGATCGACACTTCTAATGGGTTCTTTATATTTTAATAAAGAGTAGAAGTATAAGATTTAATTTTTTTCTGAATGATAGTATTTGAGCTAGAAGGGGGGCAGTGAAAACATTAAAATCGAATTCTTAAAACGTGGTTATTTACCAAAATCTCGATATGCGATTTTTAACACGAATCCTACATCTCTTCTCTTACCTTTAGTAGCGCGAGGCAAAAATGTAAATTATTGAATTCTTTTCATCAGAAATTTGCGGAAAAATTCCTAAATGAATATTTCCATTGTCTCCAGGTAATTGCGAAGAGGAAAACAATTTTCAATAAATATTTCTCCGTTCAATCAAATTCATTTCGTTCAAAACAATTTTAACACAATTATTCGAACAATTCAATTTCTAAGATTGAGCTTGTCTTTTCCCCTTCCCCTCTGGAAGTAGGGTGAGGGGAGACTCCGCTCCGATAATAATTTATTTTCATTTCCAGAGCCAACTTTGAAATTAATTCTTCGCGAAACTTTCCGAATATTTTTTAACCGGGTCTCAATTTTACCTTAAGATTGATGTTTAATGAGATATCGGATTCGAGGGAGCCTCAAGCAAATTCAAATTATTATTTTCTGTTTTTTGCTGCTTTATTTTCGAGATGACATTCGTTCTTGAGATGTTTTCCTCATTATAAGAAAAAATAAAATGTTCAAGCTTCAAAACATATTTTAGGAAATTATTTATATTTTCAACTACATCAAATACAATTATTTTTGAGATTTCTCATGGTTGGAATTATAAATTACGGGTAAATTTATAAGCAAGAGAAAAGATTTGATGAATGTATAATTTAAAATGATGGTATTGGCTATAATGAGAATATAAATGAGTGGAATATTTGAAAATTCACGAAATTGAAAAATAATTTGATATTAATGTATGCGCAATTTATATTTGGAAAATTCTGAACAAAAAATGAGATGTTTTACACAAAATTACAAAATAAATACAAAGTTATTCCAAACAAGTATATTTTTACCTCCCACTGCCCTTGGTAAGGGAGGTATAGGGATCGTGCTAAAAATCGCATATCGAGATTTTGGTAAATGACCACGTTTTAAGGTCCCTAGAATCAAATTTTAACATTTTCACGATGATGTATGTGTGTATGTGTGTATGTGTGTGGGTGTGTGTGTGTGTGTGTGTATGTGTGTATATGTGTGTATGTGTGTATGTGTGGATCCTCCAATCTAACTCAAATACTATTATTCATAAAATTTTGAAACCTTGTATTTCTACTTTATTCTAATATGGGAAGAGACCATTAGATTTTGGTGTATATCAGATAACCAAAAATGGCACTTTACTTGAAGCTCAAAATACATTTTCTTCGAAAAATGCCTTCAAATGTTATTTTTTCAAGATTTGTGTCATTATAAAAATTAAAGATTATTAAATTTTTTACAGATATGCATAAATACTTTTTCTATATAATTTTAATCCCGGAGCCTACGCTTTATCAAGCAAAAATCCTTGGTTACACAGTTCATATCTCAAATGTATGTAACTGACAGATAAATGTCACTGTCAAAGAGCTAATCATTTCAAATTAATAATAGTAACGTTTTAAAAAGAAAATAGTAAATAGAACCATAGTTATATGGAATGGATCTTAATACAGTTTCCGCAATAACTAATATGTAAGTATGTATATTTAAATTAATAAAAATTAAATAACGGGAGGTTTGGTGTTGGCCACATCAAAATTTTTTCTTATCGAATACTCGCCGTGTGAAAACGACAATTCTTTGCAACCTTGTCTACTTTTTGTCACCCCATTGATTTATTAAGAGTCTCAATGTCTTATGTCCGCGTTCTTTGAATCAGAAGTTATCCGAAAGACGCTGATCTACAACATGTCAAACACAGGTAGCTGGATCAAGATCTATAGATCAACAGGCGTGGGATTTGTCCACTCGCCTGTTCGTCGATCGGATCAATAGAGTAGGGTTGACAGAATCGCACCAGGGATGCTCAAACTGTTACAAAAACACTGTAAAATTGTTAAAACAGAACATATAATATCGGGTGGCGGTGGAATTAACATAGGCATCTGATAGTTTTATTCTATTTCTTGTTCTCCTGTTCATTTTACGGCAATTTATTCAAAATAGGGCTGTTGCAAGAATTTTTATATGACTTCTAAGTACTAAATTTTAAAAGATATTATTATTTAAAGAGCCTCAAATTTAAAAATATAAGGAAATATTCATTAGATAATTTAGAATTAATAAAATTTGTATTATGTGACCTCAGAGCAAATACAGTTAACATGTAACATGCTATCGCCTACTTTTATTTATATAAATGACGTAAACTGATTTCCTATTGACGATAAATGACGCAGTGTGTGTTCTCCGACGTCACAGGAATGAGGGGTTGCTTTTCATGACTATTTCTGGCGCCAATCTTTTTATTTAATTATTTACGAAAATATCAATAAATTATTATAATTTTTTGTATTACTATGAAAAATATTGCATAAACTTTCATTTAAAATACTTTTTAAAAACTGTGAAACCGGCACATTGAAAGTTACACACACAAAACTGTTGCTATATTTTTTGTTTTTGGTTCCTTTACAATTAAAAAAAAAATCTGATGTGGCCAACACATAACTTCCTGTCAATTCCATGTTTAAAATAGCAATGAGCTTTAAGTAAAGTATCACTTCCGGTTGATCATTTGTAAACAAAATCTAATTTATTGTTCCAATAAATAGAAAAGTCTGTAATACGAAATTTTGGATTATATTTTATTATGTTTTTCTTTGAAAATCTGTTAAGACCTCTAAATTAAGTACCACTTCCGGTTTATCATATAATTATAGTCAAAATCGAGTTCTAAATACCAAATCAAATATGATAAGTTTTGGATCATGTTTTAATATATTTTTTCAAGAAAATCTGTTTATAGCTTTCTGTAAAATACTACTTCCGGTTTATCAATTTTAGAAAAAAATCTAATATGTCGTTCTCATTAATCTAAAAGTCTTAAATACCAAATTTGAAAAGTTTAGGATTGCATCAATATATTTTTCACGAAAATATGTTCAGAACTTCAAGTAAAGTATCACTTCTGGTTGATTAGTTTTAGTTAAAATCTAATATGTTATTTCCCATGATATAGAAGTCTTAAATACTAAAATTGAAAAGTTTTGGATTATATTTCAATATAGGTTTTCATTAAAAACTGTTATGGGCTTCAAGTAAAGTATCACTTCCATTTATCCAATTTTACCCAAAATCTAATCAACTCGTTACATGAATGCAGGAAGCTTAAATGTTATAGGAGTTATCGTGGACGAAAAAATCGTCACACACACACAGACAATATCGTAAAAATAGTAAAAACGTGTCGTGGGGACCCTAATTCGTGCTTATTTACTGAAAACTCACCATCGAATTTTTGGCACGATTACATTATTATGAATACGAGAGTGAATTGAAAAGTACGTGGACTAATAGAGAGAGGGCAGCACTAGAAATACAATTACTTTTTGTGATGTTATGTAAAATGTCTATAGTATCTCTGTGAAGTTTATGATGAACTCATATGCTTCCACTGTTTTGGTTATTCCTCAAGCTGATAGTGGTGTAACAAATCTTTCCATAAACATCAAAATCTGCGTTCATAACTGAGCAGTTATAGTCGAACTACGTATCAAAACAAACACTGTCAGAAGTCGGGGAACCCATCTCGCAGAAATTTTTTTCATTCCTAATTCATTGGTCAGAATGTTTTCAACCCGTTCATAGGAGATGCCCACGGCCTCTGCCAATTCTTGCCAACCATGACTCACCAATTTGCCTTGACTATATCGTGAATTAAATTGATGTTTTCTTCACTAATAAGAGTTGCTGGTGTTCCCTTGCGAGGATTATTTTCAACGCTTTACCTTCGACGTCTAAATTCAGCTTCCCACTTTTTACCTTCCGTCACTTTTAGGTAAGGAATGTAAGTATTGTCTTTGGTCAAAAAAATCGATGATGAGTTTCTAATCAATAAGCACGTTTTACGGTCCATAGAATATGATTTTACTATTTTTACGATGATGTCTGTATGTGTGTGTGTGTGTGTGTGTATGTGTGTAAGTATGTGTGTGTGTAACAAAACTTTCGTCTGCGATAACTGTAATACTACAGTTTCAAAAATTATAATTCTTTCATATTCTTCTTCACTACATTATTATGAAGAGCTGATTAGATTTTGGGTACAACTGGTCAACCGGAAGTACCCTAATTTTAAGATTTTAATAGTTTTTCTTGAAAAAACTATGTTAAATATCATTTTTTCACATTTAATATTATTATAAATATAAAAATATTCTCTATACGATTCGACTGCATTTTATACTTCATATTAAATGGATATACTGGCTGTTCCGCGACTCGACCAACAAACTTATAGCATATATTCCGGGAGTCATTACAATCAATAAATGTTATATGACCTATAGGTGAATTCCTCTTTGTTTCGGAAATATCGAAGGAATTAAAAAAATGTTAATTGTTGTTAGCCTTGACCAATTAACGTAAGTTTGACAAATGAATGATTTTTGTGCTGTCTTATTAATTTAAGCCATTATACCTTCACTTTTTGCAAGAAGAATTACCGAATTACATGGAAGATATTTCTCTGGAAGCTCGTCGTGGCATGTGGTTCCAGCAAGATGGGGCACCACCACATTTTGGGAGACAAGTGACGGTGTTTCTTAATGAAAATTTTCCGGAAAGGTGGATAGGACGAGGTGGTTTTGTACATTGGTCAGCTCAGTTACCTGACTTGTCGCCTTTAGAATTTTTTATGAGGTTACCTCAAATCTCGTGTGTATAGTAATGGTAAACCAGATGCACGCGAAGAGTTGCCTGACCGTATAGTTGAAGCTACTAATTCTCTAAAGAATGAATTGGCAGTAATTAACTGGCAACATTCTATGACTCGAAGGATAGCTGTATGTTTAGAAAATGGCGGTTCTCATTTTGAACAGTTGCTGTAATTTTGTTTTAATTAGCTATCCGTTGATGAATAAATTTTCTTTTATCATTTTTTTATCCGAAACAAAGAGGAATTCACCTATAGGTCATATAACATTTTTTGATCGTAATGACCGCCGGAATATATGGTATAAGTTTGTCGGTCGAGTCGCGCAACACCCTGTATAGTTAAAACATATAAAAGAAATTAAATTTCATAAAGTAGCCATCTATGGAAACAGCTACTATATTAAGAAAATTCTGATTGAAAGATGTCAGTGTCAAGTGCAATTGATATAGTATGTTTGTGTAATAATTTTACTGGAAATATAGGATCTTTTTCTAGATACTTTCTGTTTGGAATTTGTTCAAAATACATACAACTGCAAGATAATGTACAAAAAATAGAATAGTTTGCAAGGAACTTTCTGTATGAAATTTGTACAGAGTGATCAAGAACGAAAATATGCGGCAAGAAGAAATTTGTCACACTCTTCGTTAAAATCCATAAGGAAAACAAATATCAAATGAATCAACGTACGGCAATAATATTAATCAAATGTCATGCAGCTGTCATCATCTGTCATATGTGGAATATAGTTTTGACGAATTATGAAAAATTTAAATATAATTTTGACATCATTGTGGAACAAAAATTGTCACGTGACCTTCAGCCATTTTTGATCACTCTGTATAAACTACATAGAACGGACGGAAGGTACTGTGCTGACCACATCAGATTTTTTACCATTTATGTATGAAGGACAAGATATTCCTAAAGTATTTTCCATGTCTTCATGAATTTGCTTCAGTATCAGTGTTAAAACCTTTTTGTGCAGGTACTTGATTACTGCATGATATTCTATACTTTCCAGTATTAGAAATGGTTATGCACACAAATTTAAAAAATTCCAAAGAAGTCATGTATTAGCGGATTAATGTAAAACTTCGCAGATACACTAATGACAGTGCACATAACCTAAAAAAATGTACGTCTAGTGCTGCTCTCTTCATGTTAGGCCGTGTATTTTTCATTTTCAATCTATTATCGTCCTCGTATAGTAATCTATAATTTATCTGGCTGAAACTTTTGGGAACCACTGGTGTAATGAAAGAAAAAGGATTTTATTCATCGAGGGACACAAATCATAGAAGCTGAGACCAATCGTAGCGAACTTAAGAAAATTATGATGCTTTACCGATAAGCTATAGATTATAATACTTAAAGATATTTTATAAAAAAAATCTTTTATATTTTTCCTTATAAAAAATCTTATGACAGGTTATTGAGAATGGTCCAGGTGTTCTTTGATCTGTACCAATACAACGAGTAATGTGGGTGACACCTTAGATATCACACACAATAGATAGAGCAGAAAATTTGTTCTATCTCGTATATTATGTGATACATTGAGGATTTATCTATAGTTTGCAATATTAAAGGTGATACGATTTCTATAAAAAAAATCAGTCTTTTCAAGCATTTGATTTAGAGCATGTCTTTTATATCCTATAAAGAAAAATTGAAGGGTCTAGTTTTTTAACTTTAAGACCATTCAGACATTTTTTCGATTCATTCTGGTTTATAAATCTTCAGTAGAATTCGAATAGATTTTTCACACTTCAATTCCAACTAAACAATACGAGGGTCATTTGGAAATAGAATGTTACCTACACAGCCATGAAACAAAAGTCAAATGTTTTAAGCTCAATTTCTAGAACTTGGTAGGGTTCTTAAAATTGTCGCAAATATTGACAAATGTAAAATAGACTTTACATTGATTTTGGCCAATTTGATTTCGAATAGAACCAAAACAGTTAATTATAATAACAACTGCGCTAAATGAAAAATCTGCTGCGACAGATACAAGTCAGTTCACTATAAGTGGAGACAGGGTATACGAGAAAACTAAGTAAAGTATAATAGCATTATGCTCGCAAAGTTCTTGATAAAAAATCTGATGTGGCCAGCACATTACCTTCCGTCAGTTTTATGTATTTTGTATAAATCTCATACAGAAAGTTCTTTACAAAAGATTCTAATTCTTTTACATTACCTTAAGGCAGTTGTATTTTATACAAATTCCATACAGATCGTTTCTAGTTTCCAGTAAAATTATAACACATACATACTGTCAACTACACTTGACACTGGCACCCTTCAATCAGAATATTCTTAATATAACAGCTGTTTCCAGAGTTATAGCATAGCTGGCTAATATATGATATTTAATTTCTTTATAATTTTTAATTTCTTGTACGAAGTAAAGGAAGTATTGTAATCGCGAAAAATTTCGGTTTTGAGATTTCAACGGAAATATGCATTTTGACCATTCCTGAATCCATTCTGACTGATTTCGTCGTGACGTCTGTACGTACGTATCTCGCATAACTCAAAAAAGGTAAGCCGTAGAAAGTTGAAATTTTGTATTTAGGACTTCTATAACATCTAGTTGTGCACCTCCCTTTTTGGTCATTACATAATTTCCAGAAATGGTACTTTATTTGAAGCCTATAATAGATTTTAATGAAAAACTATATTAAAATATAATCCAAAACGTTTCAAATTTAGTATATAAGACCTTTATATCAATTGGAATAACATAGCAGATTTTGGTTAAAACAGGCTAACCGGAAGTGATATATTACCTGAAGTTGTTAACAGTTTTTCTTCAATAAAATGGTTTCATTTTGATTTTAGAAATAAATGCTTCAAATAAGAGTTTTAGAGAATTAAATTCTGCGTCTAGCACATCAAGTATTATGAAATTAGCCCTTTGTATAAGCGAGATATGTAAATTTAAAACATATACTTTTTGGTTTTTGTAATGAAGCTATGGATTAGGACAAAGAATAACAAAAAATAAAAAATAGATGTTAATGTCAAATTAAGTCAAACACGGGCAAATTTTATAATTGGTCTATACTTCATCTTCATATTGGTCTTGCGTACAAGGAAGTCGTGTGGTGTCCACATCAGATTTTTTAACTCTATATCCATTTAATATGAAGTATAAAATGCATTCAAATCGTATAGAGAATAAAATATTCTTTAACATTTATAATAACATTAAATGTGAAAAAATGATATTGAACATCGTTTTTTCAAGAAAAACTGTTAAAATCATCAAATGAGGGTTGACCAATTATAACCAAAATCTAATCAGCTCTTCACATGGATGTAACGAAGAGGAATACGAAAGAATTATAATTTTTGGAATTGTTAGTTATTACATTAGAAAATTTTGTCACACACAGACACACACACACACACACACACACACACACACACACACACACACACACACACACACACGCACACACATACATACACACACATACATACACACACACATACATACACACATACAGACACACATACATACACACACACGCACACACACACACACACACACACACACACACACACACACACACACACACATACACATACATACACACATACACACACACACACACACACACACACACACACACACACACACACACACACACACACACACACACACACACACACACACACACACACACATACATACATACATACATACATACATACATACATACATACATACATACATACGTACATACATACAGACATCATCGTAAAAATAGTAAAATCGTATTTTAGGGACCCTAAAACGTGCTTATTCATCAAAAACTCACCACCGAATTCTTTGACCAAAGACAATATCTTCCTTGTACCTAAAGATGACGGAAGGTAAATAGAACGTAGGCTGGAGGATATGGGGAAGCTGCACCATCATATTACACAGTAAAATTACGGTATAAACAATAATCAAGGTTGTCATCTTACAATTTCTGCAAAAAAATTGTATAGTACCTATATTAACAGTTTCAAACAAGAGATACAGATATTCTTTTTGATAGTTTCGTTTGATTATTTTTTCTTTCTTTCTTGATTGTTTCTGTGATTAGAATTTAGATGATCTGTTATTGGAATGTCTGTCTTGTTCGTTCTGATTGGTTGTAATGAAAGTTTTTCCTCCGCAAAAGCCAATAAATAATCTGTTAATGAAATTCAAGGCTCACGTCAAGTCTGCCATGGTTTGGTCACGCCCCCAGCCGACTTCGATGCCGAGATGCATCTAATTATTAACCTGCCATTCAAATATTTCATAGCGTTTGACATGCAGCATCACAGACGGCCAGAAAAGAACAACTACGTAACGTATACGAGATATCAAAGTAGGCATTTGATTATCTGCTTGTAAACAGATTGTTAACTTCAGTGTCGAGGCGCACTGCTTTTTTATTGTCTGATTCTTTTGTTTTTGGCTTATTTTAATTTTATTCTTCATGTGTTTTGTATACTCATGTTTTGTTTTAAACACAATTGCCCTTAGTCTAACGCAAAATCAAACAGATATATTTACATACGTGAGTATGATCTACAATATAAACGAAACTTCTGGTACCATCTAGTAATCATTTCTGAACCAATATTACATTTATTTTATACACAAAAACTGTTTGAAATTCGCGCTGAATCTTGTATCATCGCTTATTAATTATATATAAATATTTTACATGCCAAATAAAGCAAATTTGATTCGATTTAAAATAACAAGCAACTTTAGTTTGTACAAGTTTGCTACTCACTAATATTAACGCGCAATGAGAAACACAAATGTACGATTTTTCTGATTCTTAATTTCATTGAATTTTATTTATAAGAGAATGAAAACTAATCGGATACGCAGTCTTCCAATCTCTAACCAGACGATCGTCGTTTTCAACAATTTATTTATAAAAATTGTGAAACGAAGCTTGTGCGGACGTCCAGCGACAAAAAAAAAAATACATTTTGCTACAGTCTATATACAAAGTAGCCATTTGCGCTCTCTTTTGTCAACGCAAAATGTCACTTTGCCGCTCTAGAGCGACAAAGTAGAAAAAACGCTCGCTCCTCAAATTTCTAACTATACAATGTTGAGAAATGTTACTTGGTTACATTCTTAATGGAAACGTTTAGTCAGGAATTAATGACACTGTAGTTACACATTACCCACTTACATAACCAAATAAAATGCCGCACTGCTGTGAAAATAAAATAGGGCATTCATTTACAAAAACGAAAGTATAAAATGCGCAGATTAGATTGAAGCAATAGCTCAAGAAGAATGGAAAATACCGATAAGTAAAAATAAATAAAAAATAAATTTTTGTTATGGTGAAGGACCCCATTGTGGCGACTGTAGAAAAAATCTTGTGTGTGTTTCGAGCGCAAATGGACATTGTCGATTTCGAGAGAATGCCTCGCTCCTGCGTCGCGCGGCAACAACCTCTCAATCGACAATGTCCCATTTTGCGCTCTTAATACACAAATAGCTATTTCTTTAAATGTAAGTATTATGTATACTATACTAATAAAATATTTACATGGTTTATGTTCGGTCGGGTATTAAGGTACATTCACAAATGAAAATTAGGTTTAGATTTAGGGTTTATACTTTAGATAGTATGTATGTAATGACTCCATTCACACTTCAGAATTTAGTGTCTCTAAATCCAATCGTAAAGGTAAACATTGCAAGGTCCAAACTTTAGGTTTATGGTGTAGTATGATGTCACAAACGTCACCAATGAGAACGAGTCTAAAACAATACAGAAATATACACCCATCTTTATTTAGTATTCACTTGGTGGATTCGGCTTTTTTAAAACAAATGCAAGAACATGGAGACTGTCAAAGCGTAATTGGTGAAATATAACCAATAATGCCAAGTGAATGACAGTTTCACGGCGCACGGGTATCTGTTAAGTACTGCTCTACCGATATTTTAATCTTGTTCTTGAAGCATTTACTTAGATGTCTGTACAATCAAAACTAAATTTAAGTTAATTTAAACTCAATTATGCATGACTTACTTAAACCTAAACATAAAGCATAAACCTAAATTTCATTTGTGAATGTACCTTTAGTTCAGATAAATCTGTGACTAATGTAAGTAAAACTAATCTCAACATTTCTTAATTGGAAAATTTGAATCCGGTTCTGTCTCTCATTTTTTTAAACGTTCAAATTTTATTTTAAATATATTTAGCTAAACTTTGAACTATTGGGACTATTTTTTATGAAATTATAAATTTATTTAATTGTTATCTCCAAATATTTTCTCTGAATTTTTTTCTATAAATTGTATGTTTTGTGTTTCTTCCACATACTGTATTTATCTATCAATGTTGTAGAAATGGTATAAGTGCCATATTTTGGCGGAGAATATAATTCATTAGTCACGTGACATGTTTTCCACCAATAAACATTCAGAATCTCCCTAGTTACAAGTCCATCACAGCAATGATGAAAACAAAGAAATTATCACCTTATTTATATTCGTTACTAGGGAATTTGTTTCTTTATTTACAACATTGACATTTAATTTTGAGTATAAAAATGTGAGGTAATCGTTTTTGATATCAACAACGATGAAAATAATAAGGCAATGGGGTCCGGTACTCATTTTTTTTTCTGAAAGATTGAATAAAATGATGAATTTTAACATTTGTTACACTTTCCAAATGTGTATAGTTTTTTAAAATAATTTTTTAAAATTTAATTAATTTTGTGTGATGTCATATCTGTAATTTTATTTCGCAAACAGACTGAAATTGTATCTATCAATGTCATTAATTCTGCCAAAAATTGATGTTAAGGAGGATTAAACAGTAACAGCTGTCATTTTCAGAAAACTATAGTTGTGCCTTATCAAAGAAAATATCTGTTGTTATAAAGATTTTAAATAAATATGTTTTATTGTAATAAAAATAATAAATATTTCATACATTTTCATATAAAATAGAACGACATATAAATAAATGGATTATATTTTCACTAGTTATGAATAATATAAAATTATATTGTTTTCGTTTGGTACTCCGATGCAAAAATACAGTTGTGACGTCATATCGTTATAGTGCTAATCGTTTTTATTAAAATTATGAATGAAAAGTTTTATATTTTAAAAATATTTGGTACTAAATCATTTACAATTAGTCATATTTTCATAATACAGAGAATTTATTTAACATGCAACATATGGTCAATCATTTCCATGGTTACACACTACTTTCAAATAATGACAGCAATGTAATATTTGTCCATTTTAAAATACAACATACAAAATATGAAGTTATATTTTATAAATACTAATTTCCAATAAATTAGTCTATGCACGATTAACAAAAAATCAAAACTTTAAAGTAGTACATCTTAACAAACTTTGACTTACAAAAATTCATTATTTTAATGTAATAAAAGTTCAAAAAAAACCCATTCACACTGAGGCAATATCCTAGTCGGTCGTAGAAAGAATTGATACCATTTGTGATGTGTTCTGGAGGTATCTTTTGTGCTACTATTTATAATGTTGCATTTTAAATTGGACAAATATTAGATTGCTGTCATTTTTTGACAGAAGTGTGTAACCATGGAAGTAATGACCCCATATGTTACATTTTAAAATAAATTCTCTGTATGATAAAATATATGCAACTTTTTTTTAGTACCGGACCCCATTTTAAAATTAATTATGTTGTAATACAATATATGAATAATTATATTAGCAGCACACACAATGTGTCGCAAAAATTCATTATATTTTCTTATTAAATATAAGCTCGTGATGTGATCAGTAAAAATTAATAATAATTAAGAGTTGTTAGGACCTCTGGCATGGTTGACATGTTGAGTAATCTTGACTACTCTGTTTAACTTTCACTTGTTGTATTACTGATGATGAGAACTTAGTTCTCGAAATACGTATATAACTTTTGTTAAAATTAATTTTAAGGTTAAGGGGTAATTATAATAGTTTTAATGTGATCAGTAATCGAAGATATTGGTCGTGAAACTGAAGCAGCACATTTCACTCAAGAATATGATCGATGATAATCATATCACTTGTTACATTACGTATAATAATAATTTAGCATCTATTTAAACAAAATAAAAAATAATATTTCCTAAAGAATACTTTACAACTTTAAAACATAAAAATAGCACTTAGATGTTTTTGGTATTAAGTGTATAGTGCATCAATATTATGTCAAAATATTTGTATTTCTTTCCCATGCATAACCATACATTTTTATTAAATTCTTGATCTCTTGTTACAGAAACCGTGTGATAGCCGATGAGAATGACACAATACGCAGTTCGCCGCGAATTTGAAGCGAGTGATAGTGTTTCAGTGATAAAGACGTTTATTGTGGTGTATGCATTCGTGGTTCAAGGTTCGAGGGAGCGTGGGAAATACAAGATAGGTAAGTCACTTGACAAATTCTTATCAAATTATCATCATTATTGCAATATGCACAAGGAATGTTGGATTATGTGACAAAATATTTTGATTTAGGAGACGACAAATTATATGTATATTGTTTGTGTAAAGTTAAGTAAATAATAATAAGGAACGCTCATGGGCGCCCACAGAATTTTTTTACAAGGTGGGTCAAAATTTTTGACAATAGGCAAATTACAAAGAATACTATAAAAAATATTTCTAAATACATGGTATACATATATTCACGTCTCACTACAAAATAATTCTCACATATATTTGCAAAATCTATGGGATATTTTAATATAAATTACGTACAATACATACATTTTCTTTATATTCTTTTGCGTTGTTCACTTTTTTTTATTTTCATAATCTTCAAAATGATGTACAAATATTTTTGACAGTGGCATACAAATATTTTTCACAGTGACATTTATGTGTCAATTACAAACATTTGAATTTCTTGCCTTGAAGTAGTTTGATCTGAGATTTATTACATCAAATTATTTTATATGCATTTCTTTATCTCTAAATCTATAGAAGATATAATAATGAATTTACATTTATCGAATAAAGAATTTAACGTTCTTTAATGTAAGTATTTATATAAATTTTCGATAAATAATATTTAGATGATTTATTTCTTGTAACTACTACTTCCGGTTGCCCAATTATTACCAAAACTTAATCAACTCTTCCCCTTATTGTTAGATTGAGGAATCCGTAGTTACAAATATCTTAAGTCTTATAGTATTTGAGAAATCGTGGATCCAACATACACACACACACACACACACACACACACACATCCACACACACACATTCACACACACATACACAGACACACACACATACACAGACACACACACACATACACAGACACACACACACCTACACACACCTACACACACACACACACACACACACACACACACACACACACACACACACACACACACACACAGACACACACACACACACACACACACACACACACACACACACACACACACACACACACACGGACACACATACACACGGACATCATCGTCAAAATGTTATAATCGGATTTTAGGGACCTTAAAACGTGCTTATTCACTAAAATCTGAATATGCGGTTTTTAGCATGAATTCAATACCTCTCTTAGCGAGAGGTAAAAAAGTTGTTGCAATATATACAAATATATATAAAAGCCAATGTCAACATGTCAGTAAAATCTTGTAGGACTTTTAATGCTGTATACAGTTTAAGTATGACATTTCAAGAGTCAAAAAAAAAACGGATAAATGTTAATTTTTTTGAAAAATGAGATGATTGGTTCTACTAATAGATTGAAGGTGGGGCTTTCAAAAGCTAATGACAATCCAAGCATTTTTGCTTAGTAGATTCTTTACTCAGACTGGTAAAGTCCTATTAGGTATCACATAAGATGAAACTCGAACTGTGAGTATAATAATGTCCAATATAAGTTTTGGACTAAGGTTGAACACAGTACCTTAGTTCAAAAATAATTTTGTGACATTCATTTTTTACCTTCCGCTACCATTGATAAGGGAGGTATACGGATCGCGCTAAAAATCGCATATCGAGATTTTGGTAAATGACCACGTTTTAAGGTCTGTATGTATGTGTGGATCCTCCGCTCTAACTCAAATGATAACATTCAGAAAATTTTAAACCTTGTATTTCCATCTTTTTCTAATAGGCAAAGAGCCTGTTATATTTTGGTGTAGATCGGATAACCGGAAATGGGACTTTACTTGAAGCTCAAAATAGTTTTTCTTCAATATATACCTTTAAATGTTATTTCTTCGAGATTAATGTTATTATAAAAACTAAAAATTATTAAGTTTTCTACAGATTTGCATTTTATGGACATATTTATAAAATTATCTATAATTTAAATCCCGGAGCCAACGCTTTAAATAAACAAAACTCCTTGGTTACGCAGTTATTCAAATGTATGGAACTGTCAAAGTACTAATCACTTCAAATTAATAATAGTAACGTTTTAAAAAGAAAAAAAGTAAATAGAACAATAGGAAAGTAAATCAATACAGTGTCCAGCATAAGTAAATATGTAGGCATGTATTTAGATTAATAAAAATTAACGATTCACAAAAAAGTTTAAGCTAATTCTAATTTTTGGATTAGTGAATTCTATTCTCTCTCTGTATTTAAAATTTAATCTTCATTTTATTATCAAAAAAGGTAGTTACTTGGATTATATTAGACTATATTTTAAGAAATAAACCGCCAAAATTACAGTAAAATTCGCTTATCCAAAAATAAGGATTAGTTTAACATTTTTTGTGACTCGGACTGTAAATGGCGAGAGGTATTATATCAATTTTTTTTATTGATTTTAAATCATTCATTCTCAAAATTACAAAAGTTGTCATTGGCTGTTCTTACATTAACTTCGTATATCGTATTGATTCAGATTTTTTAATTATATAATTTCGTACGAATTGAAACATATTTAATTCCTTTTAACTACTGCATATTACGGAAATATTTATACCATATTAATCTTGTCTTTCTAAAAGTTCATAAACCGACCAAATTCATAAACATTCATTGTGGTCTTGTACTCTCCACAATCCTCTGTACAATACCAACAAAAACTACCCATATTTCCAAACAAATGAGATATAATCTGCCTGCTCGATTGTTTAAAATCCAAATCCGAACGGCGAACGCGCCTTTCTTCTCCATTTTATCTTATCATCTGCATACACCGGGCATTCAATACTAGGTTCACCGGATCCGGACTAACTTAGTTCGGTTTAAACTTCAGCATTTGAATATGAATGAGATCTGAAATCCCCCGTATTGATGATTGAAACGCAGGTGTACTCTGTCGTCGAGGAAGACAATTTTGAGCGGGACAGATGAGGGAAATATTAAGGAGGAAGTATGAATCATGACTCAACTTTGTTCTGTTTTCTTTGAGTTGAAATCCGGAATTATTCGAAGATTTAGAAGTTTTTGATTTATATTTCATTGTCTTTCAGAAATGCATATTTTATTCACTCGGATAAGATAAAGGATATTATTTACTTAGGATGAATTTGGACGCCATATTTTATAAATAAAAAGTTTATGAAATGTGGCAGTATTTCGAAATGTGGTCCTCCACCGGATATTAACAATAACAAATTATAACATGTCATTTACCTACTATATTAAAATTAGATGTTAACAATTACTCCAAATCTCAGTCAAATAGCAATTATTGCCATATTAGGAGGCCATTTTAGTGATGTATTTGTTTTTGGGAAATTATGTACAGCTCACTAGATAATGGCGAAAAACTGATTTTGGTTTTTCAAATAACTCCTAAACTATCAGTTATCGAGAAAAATATTTCAAATAAAAATGTTACAATATTATATTGTCTATCCAGTGGCGTACAGAAATATTTTTTTAATTGGTAAATTTTTAAGATTTGGCAGAAACTACAATTTTTTAAAGCGGAATACATATTTGTTTTTTACCCTATAAATATTGTCATTTTCTTCTGTTTTCAATGACATAAATTTTATTGTATTTCGTATTTGTTTTATCCCCAAAATTTAATTTTATGCGTAATTTTTCCTAAATTTTATTAATATTTCCCAAAAAAATTTTACTTTTATTAACTATACTTTATTTGATTAATATAATTCATTTTATAACTTTCTTACTCGATATTTTCATTCTAAACTCATACTTATAAATAGACTATAACAAGTCAATGGCGACCTGATATAGTTATTTGTATCACTAGGCCAGAAACTGAACATTTGCGAGAACGAGTTTATTTTGACAGGCCGAGCTGAAAGCGAGGCCTGCAAATACGAGATCTCGCAAAACAGTTTCTGGGCGTGTGATACACAAGATTTTTTGTGCCGACATCTCCATAAATTCTTCGAATATTTCTCAACACTTTATTCTATTTTACATAAAAAAATGAGCATATATTTTTATCGGTTTTGCATTGCAAGTTTAAATATAATTACTTACATTGAGCTTAAAATGCGTAATTATTTTATATTTATTGAAAATATATTATACAAACATTAGTTATATATATTTTATATACTTTCGCATATTTTCAATCACAGATAGCGGAAACTCAATTGTATCACGTGAAGTTAGTTGTAGTTACAAAACAAACGAAACAAATTAGTCCTAAAGTTGGAACTTATAATTAATCTACTCAAGATGTCAGCAATGGCAGCATTATTATTATTTTTATGACAAAATTTAATTACTTAAGTTACAACAATTAAAGATTTAGCCCTAAAATTTGTAAACATTTTGCTAATTCTTGTGTTGAAAATAATCTTAAATTGACATATCACCAGATCACTAATGCCAACTCCTTTTGCCGGCCTAGGTCAGCAACAGCGCATTTCTGGACGATTTTGAGTTCTGTAATACTAGTCAAAATGGACGGAGGTACGAAAAAAATATTTGTTGATGAAAAAAATTAATTTAATTTATTTGTTGTGTAATTTTTTTAATGAAATAATTTATTTAATCAAAAGTAGTATTTCTAAATAGAAATATTACAAATATTTGAAAAATAACAGTAAATTTAATATAAAATAAGAAAAAATATTTAAAAAAAAACAAATACGAAACGCAATAACAATTATATCGTTGAAAAGGGAAAAAGTGAGAAAAATTATATGGTAAAAATTAAATATGCATTCCGTTTAAAAAAATCTGATGTGGCCAGCACATTACCTTCCGTCAGTTCTGTATTTTGTACAAATTTCAAATTTCATACAGAAAAATCCTTGCTAAAGATTATTTTTTTTGTACTTTACCTTCCGGCAGTTGCATGTATTTTATGCAAATTCCATACAGAAAATTTATAGCAAAAGATCTTATATTTCCAGTAAAATTATAAGACAAACACACTATGTCAATTTCACTTGACACTGACATCTTTCAATCAAAATTTTCTTAATATAGTAGCTGTTTCCATAGCTATGGCTACTTTATGAAATTTAATATCTTTATAATTTTTTAACTCTATATCGACTTAATATTAAGTAAAAAATGCAGTCAAATCATATAGAGAATAAAATATTCTTTAATATTTATAATAACATTAAATGTGAAAAAATTATATTTAACATAGTTTTTTCAAGAAAAACTGTTAAAATCTTCAAATGAGGGTACTTCCGGTTCTCCAGTTCTAACCAAAATCTAATCAGCTCTTCCCATGGATGTAACGAAGAGAAATACGAAAGAATTATAATTTTTAGAATTGTAATATGAGGGTTATCGTAGACGAAAATTTTGTTACACACGCACACACACACACATATATATATATACATACATACACACACACATACAGACATCATCGTAAAAATAGTAAAATCGTATTCTAGGGACCCTAAAACGTGCTTATTCATCAAAAACTCACCACCGAATTTTTTGACCAATGACAATACCTTCCTTACTTAAAGGTGACGGAAGGTAAAAATTGTAGTTTGTGCTATATCTCAAAAATTTACCAATAGAAAAAATATTTTAGTACGCCAGTGTATAGACATTATTATACTGTAACATTTTCATTTGAAATATTTTTCTCGATAACTGATTGTCTAAGCTCTAGGAGTTATTTGAAAAAGAAAAATATAACCAAAATTAGTTTTTTGCCATTATCTATACTTATAGTTTTCGAGATAGTAATAGTGGTCCTGATAAAAAAAAAAAACAGTCTGTATATATATACACATTAAAATTAGACCTTAAAACGATATAATAGAGACTATTAAATTTTTCAGAAAATTATTATTTAAACTAGTCGAATTTTTAATGCGTTCCACATTTATTTTATTTCCAATCCTTAGTATTTTCGAGCTCTATGTTTTCACCCTTTTTTAAACTTCGGTATCCAATAAGGGTATGCAGAAAATAACGAAGTAAACCAAATAATACTTAGGTATTTGAATTTATGATATCACGCCAAATAGAAATCACGGAAGTTTATAAAAGTAAAAGATATTTTGAATGACATAGGTTGACAATGGCAATTAAAACGATAACAGAAGAATTCGAATTAATGGATGTTCGGATTATAGTAGTTTAACTGTAAATATATTTGCTGTAAGAAATATATGTTTCTAACAAAAACATACTGCGGTTATATGACTAAGTTTTCGTATACTTCTTTGTCGGAAACCTTTCAAATCTTTTAAACCACTGCCGAATCACTGGCAAATAATACACTAAGCTCACAAGAAAAATATTTGTCAAATCTCTTTATTATTTCATTTTGACAAATCGAACATTCAAACATTTCACAGTTTCTTTGTACAGCTGTCATCAGAATGAAAAAATTGACAAATCTGTTTTAAATCTTTAACTCTGCAAGTCACAGTCCATGTATGGTAGAGATTTTCTGCGGGCATAAAAGTCAACATAAGTCGTTGCATCTTTACAAAAGACGAAAGTTGAATATGATGTTTTGCAGTTGCCAATTATGAACCATGATATTTTAGTTTGTGTTGAAAATAAATATTTTTGGGATTATCTACAATAAAAACAGGACGGAAAAAATATATTTTATGCGTTAATATACTCGTATTAATATTTCGGACAATTAAAATATGTACCTTTCTATTTGGACCATACACTCAAAAATGGATTGAAAAAAGTACCTAGTTAATAATAAGTTTTACAGTTTAAATACAATAAAACTAAAAATCAGTAAATTCGTGCATTTGTGCTTTTCAGGCAGGGAACATATTTATTACAGAATTAAGAAGCAAAGAAAAAAAATCTGATGTGGCCAATCATTCCATGTTTGAAATAGCAATGAGCTTTAAGTATCACTTCCGGTTGATCGTTTGTAAACAAAATCTAATTTGTTGTTCCAATAAATAGAAAAGTCTGTAATACCAAATTTTTGATTATATTTTATTACGTTTTTCCTCGAAAATCTGTTAAGAGCGCCAAATTAAGTACCACTTCCGGTTTATCATATAGGTATAGTCAGAATATAATGTTGTTTTAAATTATACACGAGTTTTAAATACCAAATTTGAGAAGTTTTGAATCATGTTTTAATATATTTTTTCAAAAAAATCTGTTTATAGCTTCCTGTACAGTAGTACTTCCTGTTTATCAATTTTACAAAACACCTGGTATATCCTTCTTATTAATATAAAAGTCTTAAATACCAAATTTGAAAAGTATTGGATTGTATCAATTTATTTTTCACGAAAATCTGTTCAGAGCTTCAAATAAAGTATCACTTCCGGTTTATCAATTTTAGCCAGAATCTAATATGTTGCTTTCCTTTATACAAATGTCTTAATTATTGAATTTGACAAGTTTTGGATTATATCATATTATATTTTTTACTAAAATCTGCTCACAGCTTAAAGTAAAGTATCACTTCCCGTTTATCAATTCTAGAAAAAAATATAACATCTCGTTCTTATTACAACAAAAATCTTAAATACCAAATTTGAAAAGTTTTGGAATATATCATAATATCTTTTTCACGAAAATCTGTTGAGAGCTTCAAGTAACGTATCACTTCTGGTTCATTAATTTTAGCCAAAATCTAATATGTTGTTTCTCTTGATATAAAAGTCTTAAATACTAAAACTGAAAAGTTTCGGATTTTATTTGAATATAGTTTTTCTTTATATGAATGCAGAAAGCTTAAATACGAGAAATAGAAATATTTGGAAGTTTGTTATAAGAGTTATCGTGGACGCAAAAATCGTCACACACACAAACACGCACGCATGCACGCACACACAGACAGACAGACAGACATACAGACAGACAGACAGACAGACAGACAGACAGACAGACAGACAGACAGACAGACAGACATACATACATCATCGTATATATATATATATATATATATATATATATATATATATATATATATATATATATATATATATATATATATTAAAAAAGTGTTGTGGGGACCCTAATTCGTGCTTATTCACTGACAACTCACCATCGAATTTTTGGACCGATAACATTACCTCCCTTACCTACGGTATGACGGGAGGTAATAAATGTAATATGGAAATATTAGTTTGGAAATGATCTTTAGATGGTTGGATGCAGAAGTTTCGTTGTGATTTGATTGAGAAGTATTGCCAAATTTCTGCAATGAAAAATATATAAATTAGTTGAATTTCTAATTCCCATATTACTAAATGTTGATTCAAGTTGTTCTTATAGATATACACCCCTATTTTGTAAGGAAGTTGTTAAGTCTTAGCAACGTTGCTATAAATTTTAACCAATAGAAACAAATGTAAAGCCTGTCATTTTCATATTTTATTCAGTGTTCACAATTATTATTGGTTATTTGCTATAACAACGTTGCTAAGAAATAACAACTTTTTTACAAAATAGGGCTGATAGTATTAATGATTTGTTCGCTAACAATACCTTTTGAAATTGTTGAAGGCAGGTGGTCTGCCAATCAGACTTTCGCGTCTCCACTACCCTGAAGAGTGGCCAGTCTGGTCTCGCCCACAAACACGGTAATTAAACCCTTGTATCAGCGGTTGAGAGACGAGGTAATTACCACTGAACCGCGGGATTCAACGTAAACGCATTTTAATTGTCTGTCAACTTCATTCGATGCTTTTCTGATACTTTGAAGCAACGGAACAACCATAGGTCAGCAAAAAGAAGACGAGGGATTGTATTGAATATTCATAAGTTTATGATGAAGACTTTTATTAATATTTTTGAAGGCGGTAGCTCGTTTAATTGACAAATATACATACTTAAATTGTTTCCCTATATGATTCTTAATGAAAGTTTATTCTTAGATTGTCACATAGGTGCATCACAAAAGTATCAAATTAAATAATGTATAGTATGACTAGCGAATGAAAGTTGATGTTTAGCTTATTTAATAGATGTGGTTTCTTTTGAAAACAAATAAAATAAATAAATAAATATATCATCACGGCTTATTACCCATTGCTGGGTGTGCCAATCTGCTTTGTACACAGATGCGGTAATGATGAAATATTTACACCGTGCAGGCGCTTACCAGGCGTCACCTCACGGGCACTCACTGTTGGCGTGGAGAGTGCACCACAGGGGTCAATTTTGTGCCATTTAAAATTGGAAATATTCGATCCCGACCGACACCAAATATTTCCAATTTTTTTTTCTTTTGAAAACATTTCCCTTTATTTGATTTGAAAGGAAACTGACCCTTATGTATTCCGTTACAGAAGATTAGAATTGTACTCCACACCAGGAGGTATTTAAAATGACCTTACTAACAGAATTCAAGTACGTATTTAAAAAATTTAACAGAAACGAAAAATGTTTAAAATATTTTTTCTATAAATCTATTAAAAGTGGGCTTTTTATTTTAATGTTTGTTTTTAGCACTAAAAACGTCATTTTATGACACCAGTGTTAAAAGTAACAGATCATTGTTACTTTTGACACTAGTGTTAAAAGTGAATGTCAAAAAATTATTAGAAATACAAATTTAAATTAAAAAATAATGTTTGTAGAAAAAATAGTGTATGATATACGTGTTAAAAGTGATTTTATTTTGTTCAAAGGTTTGGATCACTCCCCTTCGCGTCGTGTTCCAAACTTCCTTCTCACAAAATAAAATGTCACTTTTAACACATATCATAAATAACTATTAAACGCACCCCTGTTTTAATATTCAGTTACCCTATAGTCGGCCATCTATTTTCAGCCAGACATATATAGTAATGTATTTCTGTGCTTTCCTAGTCCAGTATTTAAATGGGTTTATGCAAAAATTTCATACCTGAATATTTCGTATAATTCTATTCTTCTCTAGGCTTTCAAAAGAAACCACATCTATAAAATAATTTAAACGTCAACTGTTATTCGCTGTCATACCATAAGAATTTCTGAACAGTGAATTCTTTGAACGTGTGTACCAATAATATTCTTGGTATAATTTATAATAGTGTTCATAATTTAGAAATACTTAAAACATCATTAATGTGTTGAAATATGACATTTGGTATTTGTTCTAATTATGTGGGTACAAGAGTAAATATATTTTTATGATTAGAACCCTCATAATTTTCATAAATTCATTAATAACTGGCTTCGTTTTAGTTTTCCGAAAGCGAGAATAATATTTTATTTTTTATTTTATGTTCTGTAATAACATAAATTGTTAGGAAATAATATTTAAACGTATTTATTAAGAAAAACGGTTTAATGCTTCAAGTAAACTACAACTTCCGTTTATAAAATTGTTACCAAAAACTAATCAGCTGTTTCCGTCAATGTTAGTGGGGAATACAAAGTTTCATACGTTTTAGTCTTACAGTATTTGAAAAACTGTGCTGACTACATCCACCCACACATACACTCTGACATCGTAGAAATGATAACCTTTCTTATTCACTTAATGATGAGGATGATTTCTGTACAGGGTGAGTCTGGGAAGACCCCCCGCCTTTAACTTTCTTATTCTAAGTAATAGAAAAAAATGGCTCATATAAAAGTTTTATTATTTTAAATATACTATTTGATGGCAGATGCAGATATTTTTTTTATAAAGTCAGTTTTACAAAATACAATGATCAACCTTCAGTTTTTAAATAGGAACCTATAATTATTTTAGTCGAATTTTAACCGGGCCGCTCCTAAAATTCTTCTAAATAAATTAATAAAAATTGTACTGGCAATGATTCCCCTTAATATTAATATTTGGCCGTGCCTAAATGCACTTGATTTTTCTCATTTAAATAATATTGGGTTTTGACACGTTTCAGAACTTTATTTTTTCCGAGCCAATATGAGGTTTCAAAAATACAGTCAATATTGGGATATATACTAGAATAACCCAAGAATATGTGGATAAAATTGAAAGTCCCAATCATTATTCTTAAGATAATTATAGATGGATAAACTATCGCACAAAAGTCCAAAAAAAGCTATATAAGCTTAAGAACATTGATTGGCACTTTAAATTTTGTACACATATTCACGGGTCGCTCTAGTGTATATTCCAATATTGAGTGCATTCTTTAAACCTCTTATTGCCTTTGACAAAAATACAGTTCAAAAATGTGTCAAAACCCAATCTTATTTAAATGGGAAAAATAAAGTTCATTTAGGTACGGTCAAATAATAATATTAAGCGGAATCATTGACAGCACATTTTTTTGATTTATTTATCTGGAACCATTTGACCCCTTTTTAATGCCCACCTAAAAAACCCCCATTTTTACCTCCCGCTTCCCCTTGTAAGGGAGATATAGGGACCGTGCTAAAAATTATTGCAAATCGAGATTTTGGTAAATGACCACGTTTTAAGGTCCCTAGAATCCGATTTCAATATGTTCACGATGATATCTGTGTGTATGTATGTGTGTATGTGTGAATCCTCCGCTCTAACTCAAATACTATTTATTAGTCGGAAAATTTTGAAACTTTGCATTTAGACCTTGTTCTAATATGGAAAGAACCCATTAGATTTTGGTGTAAATTGGATAATCGGAAATAGCTCTTTACTTGAAGTTCAAAATAGTTTTTCTTCGAAAAATGCTTTTAAAAATAATCTTTTCGAGATTTATGTTATTATAAAAATTAAAGATTATGAAATTTCATACAGGTTTGCATTAATATTTTTTCTATATATTTTATGGATAAATTTATAAAATTATCTATAATTTAAATCCCGGATCCTACGCTTTAAACAAACACAACTCCTTGGTTATACAGTTCATATCTCAAATGTATGTAAATGACAGATAAATGTCACTGTCAAAGAACTAATCATTGCAAATCTAATAATAGTAACGTTTTAAAAAGAAAATAATAAATAGAACCATAGTTATATGGAATGGAATTTAATACAGTTTCCAGCATAAGTGTAACTTACACTGTGTAAGTATGTAAATTAATGAAAATCAAGCGGGAGGTATAGTGTTGGCCACATCAAATTTTTTTCTCTTTTCAATGATGTATTAGTTTTTTTTTTCAAATACATTAATCAAAACTACGACATCATTAAAAAGAGAAAAAATGGCTGATTATATTTTAGTAAGATAATTATAGATTGCTATTTAAAAAATAAAAGTTGATAGTCTTATCTTGTAAACCTGACTTCATAAAAAATATCTACGCCTGTCATCAAATAATATATTTAAAATAATAAAACTTTTATATGAGTAATTTTTTTTCGTTTACCAATAATAAAGAAGTTGGGGGGGGGGGGGGGAGTGGGGGCGTCTTCCCAGACTCACCCTGTATTTCTTTTACGTATGGTGACGAGAGTTAAAAAAAATGAGGAATAGTCCAAAAAGTAAAACAAAACATAAATGGAAAATTAGTGAAACTTGGAATTGTTTTGTGTATAAAGGTATATTTGGAAAAGTTGGTAGTGACTGTCAACACTTACGAGTGATAATTATAAAAAAAAGTAATGCAGCATCTTACTGAAAATATTTTAGAATACGTACACACCTTAATATTACTTTAAAGTGTTCTCTTACGAATAAATCATCCTCCAAATTTACAATAAGTAACACTAACACTATGTTGATTGCATATATGGTATGTTGTTGAGCAATAAAAACAGTTAGCTATGTTCGTTCCACAATCCTCATTCCATCAACATAGAACAAAGCGTTAGGTTGTTGCTCAGGTAATCAAATCCAAACAGTGAGAGTGTTGTACTCCACCACGACAGATGTAAGGTACGGGGGAGGGGGTGTTTGCTGCAGGGGCGAGAGGGGGTGCATTTGCATGTGGTTGATATGGACAGGGGTGGAAGCAGCCAGATGACGACGGAATACTTTCCAAATGTTTGGAAATTTTTATATTTTAATAGTATGTTCCGTAACGCAACCGGATCGATCTAGTTTACGGTTTTGTGTTCCGTAAGTCCTGAAATTATTTTTCGCACTCCCGAGACTAAAGAGCGTTTCTAAACACTCATTTCAGGGACTAAAGTTCAAATTCAGTCCCAGAGGGATTAAATATGAAAAAAATCCCTGGGGGACTAAAGTAAAAATAAACAAGATGTTTCCATAACTTCATATAGTTACTATGATTTATTTATTTTTATCTGCACTACATTTTTAGCAGGCGTTGAGTTTAATTTTGAACAAAATTTTAGGCATTAGTATTGTCAAATTGTAAAATTAATTTCTTTTACACTAATATGGTTCCATTTGATACGGGAGTGCGAAAAATAGCGTATATACCACAGGACTAAAGTGCATTCAATCCCTCAGATGATTATTTCCCGAGCCGACACAGGATTGAATATGCACTTTAGTCCCTGAGTATATAATATAATATACCGGTTTCTATTTGGTTCCTGAAAAAAGTTGGTAAAAAGTCAAACTACGGCAACCACGAAATAATCCTGGTTTCTCTGGTATTTTTACCCCCATTACCGCTACTTTCAAACATCATCATAACAAAATCAAACGATATACGTCAATGTCAAATTTCTAAACCGCATTAGTGGTATTACTAATAATTATTATAAACATAAGAATGAAAACATTATTTACATTTGATATATTGTTGGTTGTGTTATTTTTATTGGCATTAAATGTAATAGAATGTTCAATTTTGTTGCCATATTCAAAGTTATCATTCATTTGGTTAATTTTTATTTTTGTTAGGTTGTGTCAATTTTAAATGTTATATGATTCAATGTCAATCTGTCCCGAAATGGATGAAAACATTCAGGAACCATGGTGTACCCGGAATCAAGATACTGGTTTTTTTGGTTGACTTCCGAACATAGTACAAGAAATATACAATTAAAGGCTTGAACTCTAATAATATTTATCCATAAGAATCAATTTTTATATGTGTCAAATAAATAATATTTCGCTGCATTACTGATGAAAATAAAATTATATTTAAATTGAATACGATCTGTAGTTTTATTAACTTTGAATTGTTATTCGTTAAGCCGTAATAATTTTTTTAATATTCTATGAAGTAGATGGTACTCTCATTTTGTTTTAGTGGAGTTCATTATTTATAACTGGAGTCACATAAATTGATCTTTTTAACATTTATTGAAATATATGTTTAATAGCTATTTGTGTATTAAGAGCGCAAAATGGGACATTATCGATGGAGAGGTTGTTGCCCAGAGACGCAGGAGCGCGGCATTCTCTTAAAATCGCCTATATCCATTTGCGCACGAAACACACAATTTTTTTTCTATAGTCGCCACAATAGGGTCCTCCACCATAACAAAAATTTATTTGTTTCAAGTATAATAAACTAGTGCAGTGAAAAAGTTCACACAATTTATTTTGTATTTAATTTTAATTTATCGTTATTTTCTATTCTTGAGCTATTGTTTCAAACTAATCTAAGCATTTTATACTTTCGTTTTTGTAAATTAATGCCCTATTTACTTTCACAGCAATGCGGCATTTTGTTTGGTTATGTAATATACCGACAAAACAGTTATATATGTCAGATTGACTTGTAAAGGTGATAAATGTGTAACTACAGTGCCATTAGTTCCTGACTAAACGTTTCCATTAAGAATATAGATAAGTGACATTTCTTAACATTGTATATAGTTAGAAATTTGGACAGTGAGCGTTTTTCTACTTTGTCGCGCATAAGCAGCAAAGTGACATTTTGCGTTGACAAAAGAGCGTAAATGGCTACTTTGTATATAGACTGTAGAAAAAAAACTTTTGTGGTCAATTATTAAAAGTGCATTGATAATATCATCATTTAAGAGGTATCAACGAAAATGTCACCCAACTAATCTGTCCTTCGCCTCTCTCTTTAGCCTATCTTAATTCCATATTTTCTTCATCTTCATCTTTTCTGCGGGTATTTTCCCTTCAATTATAATTTTCGGTATAACATCCCCCCATTAAAATATGTTTAATCCAGTTAACTTTCCGCTTTCTTATTTCTTTCAAAATTCTTCTTTCTTCTCCTAGTCTTCCCAACACCTCCTCGTTTCTAAATCTCTCCTTTCATCTAATGTTCTCCAACCGTCACCACAACCACATCTCAAAACGTTTTAAGTAATTTTTCTCCTTCTTCCGCAAGGCCCACGTTTTACAGCCACATAGTACCTACAATACTTCATATAAGACATTTTGTAAATCTTTTTCGCAATTCTCTTTATTCTAATTTCTTCGTTGCAGTTCCAATTTCAATTTATTAAGTTTCCCAGGTATTTGGAGGTACTCTATTTTCTCTCCATTCAACCATACCTGTACGGGCCACTTTTTTCGCTATCCTCATTACTTTTGATTTTTTAAATACTTATTTACATTCCGAATTCTTCACACTTCAATTGAATAATAGTTATTTACATAATCAGTTGTGAAAAGAGTGATATTGTTTGATGAATATAATAGTCAAACAATATCATGTTTTCATAACGTACTACGTACAAAATCTAATTCCGCTAAAATAATTTAAAAATACACAAAATTTTAGGTTTTTCTATGATAGCTCCACGTTTATATTTCAAAATCAATTTACCAAAGCGTGGCCGTGAAAATAAATGAATTTCATTTTTTTATTTTACGAGTAATGCTTCTGTCAGTACATGCGTATATCATTGAAAATGAGTTCTGAATATGTTCTGAAACTGATGTAAATCTTCCTTCTTATGTAGAGGAATTAAATGTGAGTCAATAATTCATTAATTGATATTAAAGAAATCATTATTAATATATTTTGTTTCTTTTATCAGTTGTCAGTTGTGTAATATCCGTTACGTAACTGCGTTATGTAATAGTTATTTACATTATACGTGCGGTAGGTGTTATTTTACAACACGAGGTTTTATATTGAAGCACGACGCGCAGCGGAGTGCTGCAATAAAACCGAGCGTTGTACAAATACCTAACGCACACATTATGTATTATCTACTAAAATATGTATTTTCTATAAATTTTGCTTGTTAACCTTAAACCATTGTTGTCATCAAGCGAGCTGCTATCAAAACAATTTATTGTAGGCTCAGCATCAAGGCGCTTTGAAAACCAACGAAACGTCAAAATATTAAAAAAATTGTATTTCTTGTTATATTTGTAATCATATCTATCAAAGAGAAAAATGTCAGACAGTGACGAATCTATAACATCTACTCCGCCAGAGTTACGTGAACAAGCAAAAAATGTTTCATCGGAATTACTCCCTGAAAAATCAAATGCCCGTTACAAGAGATATTATCAAGTTTTCATACGGTGATGTGACGAAAAAAAGTCAACAATTGAGAGGTTGGGTTGGGGCAAGACCAAGAATTTGCACTTTGATTATTTTATTTATTAGGGATGTCTATTGTCTATGCTGCTATGCTGGAAGGAAATTAAGGTTAGGTAGATTAGTTCCTACATACGTAGTTCCTACAGACTACATGAATGATTCTAATGTTACCTACCCTTTTCGACATTCTTCATTAAAATTAATTTCAAACATTTGAAATAAAATAAATAATTCTCATCAATCATTCCACTTATTTTATCATTTGACAATTTTGACATATTGACATTGCCGACTGAGACTTATGCCAAAAGATGGCGCCGGCGGATTAAATTAAAAGAAATTCAGTTTTATTTATTTATTTATTTATTTACTATTATTGTACGAAAATTGCGGTAGCTAGCGTTTTTGTAGGCACTCTTTATTATTATAAAGTAGATTTCTTTATTAGTGGCCTGTTAAAACTTAAAAATATGGGTGTGTATTACTTTATTCGGTGCGGTAAAGTCATGGCATGTGTAAAATCGCAACTACCATGGACGGCAACGATGTGTGATTGTTATGTTTACACTTTAGGAGGCCAAAAAGATTTTTACAAAACTCAATTCGTGTCAGTTACGTAAAAAGTGAAGTTTCATAACCTCATACAATTAGGAAAAATTCAACTTTTTAAAACGGAATTAGATAAAATAATTATAGTCACTGGCAACCTAAGTCATTTAACAAATTTTTCATCATAAATTGAAACATGTATTATTTTCAAGAAGTTTTCCATCCAAATACTATAACTGCCTGCACCTTTGCTTGACATTGAAATCTACAATTTTTCATAAATAAAATAATTTTCTCCTAGCTGCTGACTAGGATTTTCCCCTAGTCCTCCCCTGCGTTTCAGCACCCCTTTCTCTAGTTTGTAGTGGGAGTAACACCTCGATCTACGAAACAATGTAACATATTCCTGTTTGCGTACCTTGTGCCCTATGCCCTACGTCTTGTGCCGTCTTGCTTTCTCCACAAACATCTGCCCACAATCGGTCCTTTATCTCATCATGCAGATGAACATATCTTATTCACAAAATACACAAAAAATTAACGGACGAGATCGAGAACACACAGTGTGAACAACGACAATAGGGGAAGCTAATAGAAGAATAGATAGAGAGTGGAAAAATATGGTGTAGTAGAAAAAATATATTATAATAGAATATATTTTGAATACGGTAGTTCTGATCGTAGACAGATCATATAAATGATATATTTTTGTGTTGGATTGGAACCCTGGACCTTCTCATATCTAGTATCCAGTGAGACGCTCAAACAAACTGAGCCACAAGATCCCATCTTATTGAAGTTAATGAATCTTTCACAAGTCTTTTTACAATTTTCGTAAGCAAGTAAACGCTACTAATCGGAGTAGGTGAACAACGCGTTATAATATTGTGAATTTTCGCCTTCACTTAAATAGTGAAAAATAGGGCTGTTACAAGAAATTTTATATGTCTTCTAAGTATTAAATTTAAAAAGATATCAATATTTAAATAGCCTCAAATTTTAAAATACACCAAATATCCATTAGATATTTTATAATTAATTTTTTTAATTTGGATACTATTTTGAAAAAGTCACGTGATCTGAAACAGAATATGACGTCACAACACATACATCTTGTTAAACAGTCTGTTAACTTAACTGTCAAATAAATGAAAAACGTAGCATCGATATTATATCATAAGTTGTAAAAATTATACATGTGTCAAATTTTCAATGCCACATTGTTTTTATGACCAACAGTTAAGTTAACAGCCTGTTTAACCGGTAATGAAATTATCGGACCTTAATGCGAACTGAAACTTGAAAACATAACCACGAAAATTTACCTAAAATAAAAATAAAATCACCAAATCCCTAAAATGGTGCAAATATCTCTAGTTTTATGGTTTAATCCCTAATTTATTGTCTGCGCATTGTCGACACGCAGACGTATTAAAGTCGACGCGTAGACTCCCATCTCTGATTGAAACTTATGTTAGAGGGTAGACGTGTCAGAAACTGTGTTTGACCTACTGATTTTGTGAGACCAATGTGACTTCACGCGGCCATAAATTCAGGGTTATGTAAATAGTTATTTTCGAAGTATATTTTTTCATATTTTGTGAAAAATGTATTCAATATATAAAATACATTCAGTCAAATATTCCTATTGGAGGTGGTTCAGACATGAAATGGTGAGGTGTCACGTTGGTCTCACATGGCCGTATTGAACAATTTTAAAAGCTGGAGGCCGAGCGAGACCAATTTTTCACCACAAATTAATTTTGCTCTAATTAATGTAAAATTAAAAAATTTCATAATCTGATACCTTGTATTGAATTCTTATAGTATTAATTACCAACCATTTGCCCAGCAATGGGTAATAAGACGTGATGATTCATTTATTTACAGTGAAAAAATGGTGGTGGCCCGTGGGACCCATTTTTTACCTTCCGTCACCTTTAGGTAAGGAAGGTATTGTCTTTGGTCAAAAAATTCGATGATGAGTTTTTAATCAATAAGCACGTTTTAGGGTCCCTAGAATACGAATTTACTATTTGTGTAATAGTTTATCGGTTTCAGAAAATGAAGACATTGTCTTCATTTTCTGAAACCGATAAACTATTGAACGAACCACGGATGTTATAAATCATAACAAGCCTTAGATGTACCATTCAGAATTGTGAGGTGGGTTCTTTACATTATATTAATAAGATATGTTAAAACCGTGATCGTGGTACGAGCCATTATTACTAAATAATTTTTTTAAAAATTCTTTTCTTAATGCTACTTTCAGAATGCTATGTAAACAGTACAATTATTTTGACATTTATGTCAATATGACACATATTTAAATTATGTGCTTTATATCTGGTTTATTATTTTAAAATAAAATAATCCGTGTTAAGAACGATACACTAACATTGTCTGTATGTATTGATCAAGACCATTATACTTTCATTTCATTTTATTTTCATTTTCTAGACTGTTGTTGACATGTCAGTATGGTAATAATACATTACCGTACAGATTCAGTTATTACCTAGTTACCAGCCTATTTTTGTACATATAAACATAGGCTTAATAACCTGAAACCGGTAAAATAATTAATTTGAATTATTTATGCCAAATAATGTATCTAAATTTGATTCTAAGCTATTATATTGTTTAATACAACAATATTTATACATACATACATGTATTCCTAATAACGCTGGTGTGGTGTGGTGAATAGGTAGCTTATAATAATTATTCCACATAGACTAAAATCTAATTTACTAAACACAACATTCCTCACACAATAATTTCCCAATTAGGAAGAAATAAAAACCGATTGTCACAACAATACACTGTTGCAATAAGCAAACATAATAAGCTATTCATAATAACAAACATAATGACGGTGGTTCGTTCTCGTTCACAATAATAATATATCGACGCGGCGGCGGTGACGGTGGTGGAGGCGCGGCTCAGTGGTGGTGTATGGGGTAGAAAGTCGACGCGATCAGCCAATATGATGATTAACAATAATAACCCGGGGCCAACAATTTGCCAAACACCTGTTGGCGGCAACGAAACTCGCGGCCAGAGATAATTAGTCGAGTGTAATTAACAAGGTAACCCTTCGCTACAACAGGGGGAGTGAAGTATACACCAACATATTGGTTGTAATAATATCACTACATCAGTATAGTTCTGGTTTGGCAATATAGCACTGATTCTTCGTAATCTTACATTATCTAGGCATCTGTGGAATGTAGAAAATATGGATATACATTAAAAAAATTAAAGATCCGATCAAGGTCATCTACGATTTGTACGACTTAAGATTTTTGCTTCGCCCATTTTTGTCAAATTCGGTAGTGTGGTTTACTTAGTTTTTATGGGGGTATATACATAGGCGCCGACTACGTAGGGGCTTCGGGGCTCGAGCCCCCACACGGAAAAATCTGAAGGGGGTTCTGCCCCCACACACAAATTATTTTCAATACCAATAAAAAGTACATTCATTTTGAAATATTTTTAATGCATCAATTACTTATACAAAGTAACAATGTATTCTACTCGTATTATTTATTTTATAATATTTCCAATTTGTCATATTGAACTGTGTAAGTAACGCGTGCGAACTAGCAAACAATATTGCCACTAGTGTTGCTAGATTTAAAATGCAGTGTTGACGGAAATTGATAATAAAATTATCAGATTTTAGTGAAAATTACTGTAGACATTGTAGACTCCTGTGAAATAAATTCTATATACACATATTTTCGACATACATACAATTGAAATTTATGTTCTATTTGTCTTATGTTGAGTTTCGCGGTAAAATTAAAAAAAAAAATTTTAAAATAGGTAGATATTTTAAGTCATTCGATAAATTCACATTTTTAAAATTCTACTTATTTATGTACCAATTTTAAGAAATAAAGTTTTTATTAGGTAAATTTTTTGTTGCCTCTTTTTAGCCCCCACACGAAAATCCAAAAGTCGGCGCCTATGGGTATATAACAATATAGGATACTATTGTTATTTTATTTTTATAAAAAATATACGTTACAGTAAAAGTAAAAGCATTCAAAATTCAAAACTAAGTCAACTGGTAAATTTAATAGCAAATGTAAAGCCAAATATGTAAAAAATAAGATACTGACAAAGTGTCAATGTCACTGTAAACAACGCTATACGCACGACTTACGTTACACCGAAAGTATTGTCAACAACGAGCATCGTTTTAAAACGGAATGTCCTAACTTAGTCGCAACAATATGAATTTTTAAAAGAAAAGCGTGTTATATCCATCCTTATCGCACATGCTTCTAGTCGTTGCAAATGAATGCCAATTTGATTAATTCATTAATGAAACATCGGACTTCTTTTAAAAAAATACTGTAATCTTGTATTTTTGTTTGATAAGTGCAGGAGATCTATTTGTAATTTATTCTGATTCTGATGTATTTTTACCGATAAAAATATTTATTAAACATAAATTTAAGGGCAATTAAATCCTTTGCACTTGCACAAAGGATATGTCTTTACTCTGGGTGACATAAAAAAAATCGGATGTGGCCAGCACATTGCCTTCCGTCAGTTCTATGTATTTTGTACAAATTCCATACAGAAAGTGTGTTGTAAAAGATTTTATATATTTCCAGGAAAATTATAACACACATTATGTCAATTGCACTTGACACTGACATTTGTCAATCATAATTTTCTTAATATAGGTAGTAGATGTTTCCATGGTTATATAGCATACAGCTGGCTGCTTTATGAATTTTTTTTCTTTATGACTTTTTAACTTTATATGCATTGAATATAAAGTATAAAATGTAATCAAATTGTATAGAGAATAAAATATACTTTAACATTTATAATAACATCAAATGTGCAAAAATTATATTTAACAGGGTTTTTCAAGAAAAACTGTTAAAATCTTCAAATTAGGTACTTCCGGTCGACCAATTATAACCAAAATCTAATCAGCTCTTCATTTGGATGTAAATAAAATGAATATGTAAAAATTATAATTTTTGGAAAGGTGGTATCGTAGTTAAGCGATCAGAAAAAATCGTCACCCCACACACATACATACATACATACAGACATCATCGTACAAATAGTAAAAACGTATTCTAGGGACCGTAAAACGTGCTTATTCATTAAAAACTCATCACCGAATTTTTTGATCAAAGATAATACCTTCCTTACCTAAAAGGTGACGGAAGATAAAAATTGATATCTTTAATGTCAAAATCATGACAAAAGTCAAAAGGCGAAATTGGCCAAGGAAGACACAAAGTGCTATGTTCAAGAACAAAATGGATACATTTTATGAAATTGAGGAAAAACCGTAAAAATACGAACTTTTTTCCCTATTATAACTCCCTAATACTCTATAAGACTATTAATTTTTTAAACTCATTGAACAGTCAAGCTTTAAATATTTGAATTTTTGTGATGTTTCTACATTTGGTGATACTAATATATACTCATAGTCGTAATGTGTTAACAATTACTAGAAATCTGATTTAAATAGCATTTATTCAACAACATGCACCTTCTTCACATTCGTACTAAACATGTATTTTGTGTACAAGTTATGTAATAATCTGTAAGATCTTACTACTCTGATAAAAGTGCAAGTGTGCTCCGAAACGTCGGTGACAGATTTCGAAATTTCCCACATCTTAATATATACTTGTTGATGTATTTATTAGCATTCCTTTTATCTTTCCCTTTATTTGTATAAAATATTAACCACATCTCACAATTTCTTTGATGTCCCTTCCTATATTATCTTCTTTATCTCCTCTTTCCCGATACTTCTTTCTAAGATTACCTCGATCTTTGATTTGATATATATCACATTATCCTCGTACTGTCATCACTGTTATGAGTGCGATTTCTTTTCATCACTTATTATTAGTTTTCATCACGGTTTGATGCAAACGGATAGCAAAAAAGAAATGCTTCTACAAGAGAGAGCACATAGGGGGGACTATGGGATAACCGATGGTGAATTATGGTGCACTAGGGTGGATATGTGGCTGTGAGTGTTAAGAGTATGTAGGGGAGAGTTTCCCTGTTCAATTAATGGGTGTTCGATAAGTTCGATGTATTGATCTGAACAGAAACAAAAAGAAAATTGCTTACTTCGTGTAAGTACCCATGGATTACTACAGAAAATACCTGATATGAGGTAGCGTCAAAATCGTTGCTTAGAGCCATGCAAATGATCGTTGGAGGGATATTTTTTTTTTACCTCCCGCTACCTTTGATAAGGGAGGTATAGGAATCGTGCTAAAAATCGCATATCGAAATTTTGGTAAATGACCACGTTTTAAGGTCCCTGGAATCCAATTTTAACATTTTCACGATGATGTCTGTATGTATGTGTATATGTGTGTGTGTGGATCCTCCACTCTAACTCAAATACTATCATTCAGAAAATTTTGAAACCTTGTATTTCGAATGGAAAGAACCCATTAGATTTTGGTGAAAATCGGATAACCGGAAATGGCACTTTACTAGAAGCTCAAAATAGTTTTTCTTCGAAAAATACCTATAAATGTTATTTTTTCGAGATTAATGTTATTATAAAAATTAAAGATTATTAAATGCTCTATAGATTTGCATTAATACTTTTTCTATATATTTTATGGATAAATTTATAAAATTATCTATAATTTATTTTATTTATTTTTTATTTATAAGTAAGTACCCGACAGGAACAAAGTTCCCAATTAAGGGGTACTACAAAATAATACATTTACATATTATCAGTACAATAAATTGTGCAAAGAAAAATTACTATAAGCAGGTTATAAATTAATGCAATGAGAAATATGTCATCAATTTCTTCTTAAATAACAATAAACAATCAAAAAAAAGTCAATATCATCACCATTAGTGTATAAAACATTAAATGCAGAACATGAACGCCTTAACGGAATTTTTAATTCGTAATTTGTCCTAGCTGTTGTAATGGAAAACAATATTTTTTGGCGAGGATGATTTGTTCTGGGTACATGAAAATTTAACAATGCAAGTAGATTGGAATCCATTATAACATTATTAATTAAATTGTAAATAAACAATAGAGATTGCACAGTGCGTCGATTCTCAAGAGATAGCATATTAAGACTTATCAATGCAGTGTTGTAGTGAAAATCATTTTGAGAACCAAAATGACCATACCAACAATATCTTGCAAATTTTCGCTGAATAATTTCAATAGCTCTTATCGAATTTTGATACAATGGATTCCAAATCAGGAAACAATATTCTAATTTGGCACGAACAAAACAATTGAAAAGGGATTTAAGAGTGGTAATGCTATGAAAATCTCGTGAATTTCTCACAATAAATCCAAGATTTCTGTAACTACAAGTGACTAAGTTGTTAACGTGTAATGAAAAATCAAACTTAGGATCAAATAATACTCCCAAATCCCTTTTAGTACTAACTCTACAAAAATTGATATGGTTCATTCTATACTCATATAAAATATAATTATTTTGTTTCGTTGAAAACGACATGACCTCATATTTTTTTTTACATTAAACGGCAGTTTAGATTCATATCACCAAGCCATAATATTATTAATGTCACATTGCAATTCAAGGCAATCATTGACATTGTTAACAATTTTGTAAATTTTCACATCCCAGATCCTACGCTTTAAACAAACAAAACGCAGTTATTCAAAATAATATTAGTAACGTTTTAAAAAGAAAAAAGTAAATAGAACAATAGAAAAGGAATTCAATACAGTTTCCAGCAAGTAAATGTGTAGATATGTATTTAGCTTAATAAAATTTAACGATTCACAAAAATGTTTAAGCCAGTCCTTATTTTTGGATTAGTAAATTCTATTTTATCCCAGTATTTAAAATTTAATCTTCATTTTATTATAGCTCCGGTGGCTCAATGGTTAGAGCCACGCCGAATGAGTATTAGTGCGCTGGGGGCTCTGGGTTCGAATCCCGCTAAAGTATGGATGTGTGTGAATGTGAACCCACTCTGTAATTGGGATTTAATCCTGTTATTTTAAAAAGCTAGTCACTTGGATTAGATTAGACTATATTTTAAGAAATAAACTGTCAAAATTAGAGTAAAATTCGCTAATCCAAAAATAAGGATTAGCTTCATCTTTTTTGTGACTCGGACTGTAAATGGCAGGAGGTATTGTGTTGGCCACACCAGATTTTTGGGTTGGCAACCAGTACTCGGGAAAACGTCGAGATGCTCGGCACCTCTTTTAGTTACTGCCTACGAAAGTTGTAGGTTCGCGAATTTTGTAATGTCGTCTTCAGAGCAGCGCGCAAACATCAAATTTTACGTTCTGCTGGAGAAAACACTGTCTGACAGCCTTTATTGCTAAAGAAAGCATACGGACACAAGCAAAAATTTCTCTTGGACAAAAGTTTAGTAGATGTGTTTTGATTACCAGGGTATGATTCACTACTAATTCATTCCCCAAGGCCCATGCCTAAAAATGAAATTGAAAGAAGAACGCTTTGCTAATGCAGCAAAGGTAGTGGAAAGTTCTACGAGGCAGCCGAATGCACTTTCCTGGAGTGTTTGGAACAGTTGTGCGACAGGTAGATCAAGTGCGTGAATGCAGGAGCGGTGTATTTTAATAGTACATTAAAACACAAGTATCATAAGGAAATCGTCCTTTGTAAAACTCGCCTAGCGGCTCGTTTTCCAAACTTGGACTCGTACGTTAACAGGCCTTATGATGCATGTTTTTTATACTATTTTTTCTATTGAGGTAATTTTACAATTAAATTTTTTAAAAAGGACTTGTCACAAATGTCTTTATTTTTTGTCAGTTATGTTGGTAGCGCTTCCCGCTAACATTTGAAATTTCACATTTTGGCAGTTTGTGTATTCTGACTGATTGCTTACGTTAAAACATTGTATCAAACATTATATAAATATGGAAGAGGAGAACCAATACTTACAATTTACTCCATCGGTTTATTAATGAACCACCTGATTTGACATATCTTGTAATAAAGGTAAATTTATCAAATAACGAATCGGGATCGCTGGTTCGTGTTAGTTATTATCATAAATAAAACTCTTTAAATAATGAAATACATTAATGAACAATTATTGATCTACACTTTTACATTCCACCATTTTGTCAACACATCGACTGCTCAGTTGCAGACATAAAAACAATAGCTGTTCTTACATTTTTCAATACAAAACATATGTTGTATTTGTATATGGTACTTATGTCTAAATCATATTTAAAAATTTAATATTCGACAGTTCGCCTCGACGTGGAACTGGAAATCATGGATCGTAAAATTTTCATATTTACTTGCAAGTAGCCACAAATTGAGTTGACAGTGTCAACATTTCAAGTAACGCGTACCATACATTTCAAAACTTGTTTGATATAACAATACAACCAGCTGAAAATTGCAATATTACCATAAAATTAAATTGTAATAAATAAAACTTACCGTTTAAATTATTTTGACAAAGCAAATCTGAGCACATTGTTTCGTTTCATAATTTTTAAGTTGAAAGATTTTAACTTCACAGATTATTTTTTTCTGAACTAACAAAACTATAGCTATAAATTTCTTTTCTTTTTAGTCCTATCACCTGGAGATAAGATAAAAATCAATAATTAGAAGTAATATTTCAACATAAACAACTTACCATTTTGAGATTATATGAAATTCATCTGTCATTACTACCACCTCTAGAATACGAAAGGCGCCAAAAACAGTACGTTTATAGATCTTCTAAACGTCGTGTTTTCAGTGATAAACAGTACTTTTATAGATTCATAAGAACACCGAAATAGAAAAAGGAAATTATTGTACAAATGGTGTACCCGTTTTCAATAAAATATTATTGACCAATTCCGGGAACATTCTGACGCTACCTCCTAGTTAATTATTAAGAAATTAGAGCATCCAGAGTGAATGTTGCGTTACGTGAAGGGTTAAACGGAAGCAGCTAATCAAATCCGCAAATCAGGAGACGAAAACCAGTAAAAAATATCGCAGGCGGTAGAATACGTTCGTTAATGTTGGCAAATAGCGTCGCCTCGACCGCCAAGCCGCGACTACCGACGTTACTTTTTAGACAAACATTGAGAAGCGTACAGGATGTCTCATAATCCTTTCTGTTACTGGGATTTCTTCATATCTTTTACACATTGATAATATGAAGTGGTCGCTCTTTTCCTGCCTCTTCTCTTAGTTAGTCATATATGTGTGCCTAAGTGTCTGGTTGTGAATATGCGGAATCGGGTTCGATCTCGACCGTCGCCAAAATATATCGAAATGAGTATACCGTGGGTCGAGGCCACACGAGAATACAGGTCTGAATGTTTAGCCCTATAAAAACAGTAGAGCTACAGCAGCCAGCGCGAGTGGACGCACGTTAAATTTCGATTGTTTTTACCTTCCGTCACCTTAGGTAAGGAAGGTATTGTCTTTGGTCAAAAAATTCAGTGGTGAGTTTTAGGGTCCCTAGAATACGATTTTACTATTTTTACGAGGAGAGAGAGAGAGAGAGAGAGTGTGTGTGTGTGTCTGTGTGTGTCTGTGTGTGACAAAATTTTCTAATGCGATAACTCCAATACTACAATTCCAAAAATTATAATTCTTTCGTATTCCTCTTCGTTACATACATGTGAAGAGCTGATTAGATTTTGGTTATAACTGGTCAACCGGAAGTACCCTCATTTGAAGATTTTAACAGTTTTCCTGGAAAAAACGATGTTAAATATCATTTTTTCACATTTAATGTTATTATAAATATTAAAGAATATTTTTATTCTCTATACGATTTGAATACATTTTATACTTCATATGAAATGGATATAGAGTTAAAAAATTATAAAGAAATTAAATATCATACATATATTAGCCAGCTATGCTATAATTCTGGAAACAGCTGCTATATTAAAAAAAAATCTGATTGATAGGTGTTAGTGTGAGGTGCCGTTGACAGTATGTTTGTATTATAATTTTACTGGAAATGTAGGATCTTTTACTAGAATCTTTCTGTATGGAATTTGTATAAAATACATACAACTGCCTTAAGGTAATGTACAAGAAATATAATCTTTTGCAAGGAACTTTCTGTATGACATTTATACAAAATATAGAGAGGTGACGGAAGGTAATGTACTGGCCACATCAGATTTTTTGTTGAGGATATTGCAAAAATGGTTTTAAAATGCTTTGTGCTAATGTGCAGGACCAATTACGGTAACATGGCTAAATTGATATACTTGACTTTAGAGAACTCAAAAGCTAAACAAGTTTCCTAATATATGGTGAATGTATGTATATCATGCAGAACATCAAATTTTTTTTAAGTTTTAAGGCTATATTTAAAGCAGGCGAAATCATTTTGTAGAAAGCTTTGACCATTTGTACAGTTTTTATAATTTGTTGAAAATGTAATCCGACCGAATTTTCGTATATATTTCACAAACCATGGTACCAACTTGACAATAAAATTAGCTTAACCGAAAATGAACAACGAAATTAAAAAAGTGCTCGTTTTTTTTACCGAACCTCGTGAAAGTCAAGTTTTATTCACACTTAGTTTAAATATTTTTTGTGTATTGAATAGTTAATACGTTTATCATTGATAGATTGAATTTTGATATTTGTGGTGGATTCTGAGCTAACTGTATATGTGGGGGCAAGGCGTTAGAAGGCGGTTAGAGGACGAAAAGAGACAGACGGGTCGGGTAATGAAGGCTTGCGATGCGGAGCGACTTCAAGTCAATGAATATTCAATAGTGCCAACACAAGAGTCGCAAACGAGCATCGGAACACAGTATTGACTGCTAGCTGCCTCTGCTGGTTACACAACTCCCCCTACTGTCTCTGCGATGCGACGACATGTTTGCCATCCGGAAAGAACAAAAGTAACTAACCAGCTACCACACACACACACCCTCATCAGCGACGAGCCATTCGGCCGCGATACAAAGATACATCACGACGGGAATGTGGAGCGCATATTTATTTACAACTACACAACCAGTTATCATATTATTGACATATTTATATCATTATTAAGAAATCGCAACCATGATTAATATATGTATTGATACAATTACTTAAAATTATAAATACTAATAAATACAGTATTAACTCAATTTTTATATTAGAGTATATTTAGCCCTGCACCAAAAAAATTGGCTTACATCTACTCGTATATATTAAAATTTCTCGTATAAAATTGCTGAATTTAATGCCTGAATTTGTTTTTCTCGGTTATTTAATAGGATCTCATGTCCGTGTGCTAGTGTCTGGTCGTGAATCTGGGAAGGAGACCCGGGTTCAATCCAGCAATGAGTGCTCGTGAGGTGACGTCCGGTAAAGGTCAATCTTATATCGCTTTCAGCTTACAAGTTGAGTGCGCACTGGTGCGCACTCTTTTGCACTGAGCGTTTTCAGCTTGTCATTGAGTGCAAAATTTAATCAGCTGATGCGTTTTCAGCTTAAGAAAAAGTTGCACCGTGCACTGGCTCAGTGCGACTTTTGTGCACTGACTCCCTAGGCAAGTGCAATAGTGTCAGTGCAAATATGGCGGCTATACAAAATCGTTTTCAGCTTAAACTGCACTGCCACTGGATGAGGGCAGAACTCGTTCAGTGTGGTCACGTGATATGTTGCACTCGGTGCGCACTTGCACTGTGTGAGCTGAAAACGCTATTAATTTACGTGAACAGAACGTTTAATATCAATAAATAAGATCTCGTTGGATGCAGTTTTTAATTATGAACATCTTTTGCATTTACACTTTTAATATACTTAAAATCAATAGGTCAAAATTTAGAGTGAAATAAAAAAATTTACATTGTATATCCTACAGGTCCAAAAAAGTAGATACCCGGTAGATCTTTTGGTAGGAAAAAATAGTGTTCAACTTAAAAGTTTTATGTTCGTATTTTGTTGTTTTTGCGGTCCTTGACAAATTTTTGTTGGGTGAAGCAACTCAGATGATTCAAATAGATGAAAGGATTATTATATTAAAAATCTGATGTGGCTAACACAACACCTCCCGCTATTTAATTTTTATTAATTTAAATATATATACTTACATATTTAGTTATACTAGAAACTGTATTAAAATCCATTCCATATAACTATGGTTCTATTTACTATTTTCTTTTTAAAACGTTACTATTATTAATTTTAAATGATTAGTTCTTTGACAATGACATTTATCTGTCAGTTGAGGTATGAACTGTCTAATCAAGAACTTGTGTTTGTTTGAAGCGCAGGTTCTGTAATTTAAATTATAGATAATTTTATAAATTTATCCATAAAATGTATAGAAAAAGTATTAATGCAAACCAATAGAAAATTTTACAATCTTTAAATAAAAATAAATAAATATATCATCACGGCATATTACCCATTGCTGGATGTGCCAATCTGCTTTGTACGCAGATATCGGTAATGATGATGACATATTCGTACCGTGCGGGCGTTTACCAGGCGTCACCTCACGGGCACTCATTGCTGGCGTGGAGAGTGCATCACAGGAGTCAATTTTGTGCTATTTAGAATTCGAAATATTTGTCGTCGGTCGGGATCGAACCCGGTTCCCCAGATTCGCGACCAGACATTCAGGCACGCGGTCACGAGACAATCTTTAATTTTTATAATAACATAAATCTCGAGAAAATAACATTTAAAGGTAATTTTCGGAGAAAAACTATTTTGAGCTTCAAGTAATGTGCCATATACACCAAAATCCAATGGCTTCTTTTCATATTAGAATGGATAACAGGTAGTCGGAAGGTGGATGAAAAGGAAAAGTCAAATGAAACAACTTCTCATAGCAAACGTTTCGACTATTATTTAGTCTTCATCAGTGCATGGAAGTAAAGTCAACAATATAAAATTAATATGATACATGTGTAGAAGAAATAAGATCATATTAATTTTATATTGTTGACTGTACTTCCATGCACTGATGAAGACTAAATAATAGTCGAAACGTTTGCTATGAGAAGTTGTTTCATTTAACTTTTCCTTTTCATCCACCTTCCGACTACCTGTTATCATTATATTAGTTCTGGATGCGATTTCATACTTATGTATAATACAAGGTTTCAAAATTTTCTGAATGATGGTATTTGAGTGAAAATGTTTAAATTTGATTCTAGGGACCTTAAAACGTGGTTATTTACCAAAATCTCGATATGCGATTTTTAGCACGATTCCTATACCTCCTTTCCCAAGAGTGGCGGGAGGTAAAAATTGAATCAGAGCTTTCCCTTACAAAGACTCACAAAACTATTCATACACTTTACTTATAAACAATTATATTTATTCATAGTTTCATTAATATAACATAAATTTGCCAACCCGTCAGCAAACATACAGCCCCAAAGAATAATGTTTATACACAGTAGTGTTTTATCGTGCCACACAAATTGTATTATCTAGCTAGACTTCGTGAAAAAATATGCTCTGAATTTTGGAATATCGTTAATTTCTCAGAAAACAGTAAATTTAATTTGTTTGAATCAAATGATAGGCCTAGGTATAGTTTTGAGAAAATAAAATATCGAGCTATATACAAATTATTTATGTGACACGATAAAACACGACTGTGTACATAGCATAGGCGCCGGTTTTTGAAAATATGTATGGGTGCTCTAGTAGATAATTATATAAAAATAATTATGCAATGATGTTGTGGGGTGGGGGTTAGAAGAAAAACACCTAAGGCAGACTTTCGGAGACTATTGTCACTTTCGACCGCAACGCCGCGATCGGTGATTTGAGTTCCCAGTCATTTGATTCTGAAATATCTAAAGAAGACTATGATTAATTTTTGAATGAATTTCTGTTTGGAAACCCTTTTTACTTCCTTGTACAAAGTAAAGGAAGTATTGTAATCGCGAATAATTTCGGTTTTCAGATTTCAACGGAAATATCCATTTTGACCATCCCTGAATCCATTTTAACTAATTTCGTCGTGACGTCTGTACGTACGTACGTATCTCGCATAACTCAAAAACGGTAAGCCGTAGAAAGTTGAAATTTTGTATTTAGGACTACTATAACATTTTATTGTGCACCTCTCTTTTTGGTCATTACATAATTTCCAGAAATGGTACTTTATTTGAAGCCTATAATAGATTCTAATGAAAAACTATTTTAAAATATAATCCAAAACTTTTCAAATTTGGTATATAAGACTTTAATGTCAATTGGAATAACATAGTAGATTTTGGTTAAAACAGGCTAACCGGAAGTGATATATTACCTGAAGTTATCAACAGTTTTTCTTGAATAAAATGGTTTCATTTTGATTTTAGAAATAAATTCTTCAAATAACAGTTTTAGAGAAATAAATTCTGCGTCTAGCTCATCAATTATTATTAAATTGGCCCTTTGTATAAGCGAGATATATAAACATATACTTTTTGATTTTTATAATGAAACTTGCTATGGATTAGGACAAAAAATAACAAAAAAATCTGATGTGGCCAGCACATTACCTTCAGTTTTATGTATTTCGTATAAATGTCATACAGAAAGTTCCTTGCAAAAGATTATATTTCTTGTACATTACTTTAAGGCAATTGTATGTATTTTATACAAACTCCATACAGAAAGTTTCTACCAAAAGATCCTATATTTCCAGTAAAATTATAACATAAACATACTATCAACTGCACTTGACACTGACACCTTTCAATCAGAATTTTCTTAATGTAGCAGCTGTTTCCAGAGTTATAGCAAAGCTGACTAATATATATGATATTTAATTTCTTTATAATTTTTTAACTCTATGTCCATTTAATATAAAGTATAAAATGCATTCAAATTGTATAGAGAATGAATAATTATTTAATATTTATAATAACATTAAATGTGAAAAAATGATATTTAACATTGTTTTTTCAAGAAAAACTGTTAAAATCTTCAAATGAGAGTACTTCCGGTTGACCACTTATAACCAAAATCTAATCAGCTCTTCACATGGATGTAACGAAGAGGAATACGAAAGAAGTATAATTTTTGGAATTGTATTATTAGAGTTATCACATTAGAAAAGTTTGTCACACACACACACACACACACACACACACACACACACACACACATACATACATATATATATATATATATATATATATATATATATATATACAGGGTGTAAATGAAATAAGTGCATTAAATTTGACCAGTAGTATAACTCATCGAGAGCAACAATATTTCTTAATAACTTTTTCTCGAAATCGCATATTTTTTTAGCATTTTTACCACCCCGTAAATTGACGAGTCGTTCCAAATATTTTTGTAATAATTGAATGCAGCAGCAATAGCTATGAAAAATTTTGTTTTAGCAATTGACAGTCCTGTCAATTGTTGCAATTAAATTTTGACATTAGTAATAAACTTGTTTTTAAGGTAAAATTCTGTCAAAATGCGAGTACACAGACATTGTAATTACTTACCTATGGTTTATTTATTTATCTTTTTACTCGTATCTGTACTACATGTTACTTGACATCACGGTTCTCATAAAGACAGTGTCATGGAGTTGCCAACGCATTTACATGGAGCGTTTCCAAATCATCACCAAATCATTCTGTTCTTAATATTCGCACATTTGTTAATCTTGTACATCTTTATCACATCACAATACGGAGTGTCACATATGACAATTTTTAAAAAAGCAACAGTTATATCCATACCATGTGCAAAAAGTTCAATGTTTTCAGCACATAACAGACTTCAATTTTGGGAATGGCTCATAATGTTCATTCATGAGACTGAATTTACTTGGGAAGGTGTATTTATTATGCACAATACACATCTTGACAGACGAAAATGCTGTAAAAATTTTCATTAAAAAATGTTTTGGGCGGGAACAATAAATGGACGACTAATTATTGATACTCATGTACCTCTTTTAAATGGACAAAAGTTTGTACTTACATTTTTTGAATAACGTATTTAAACTATTATGATTTCTCGACGATAAATAATCATCTCATAACCTAACAACTATGCTTTTGCTCCTCGTCTCTCCTTGTCTTCCTCTATTCACACTATTCAAAGGTGATTAAAACCCTGGTTCAAAACACAACTTTATAATTTTGTTATCCAAAATTTAAATTTATTTATTTTAAAAATTGTACTCTTACGTATTAATTAATAATAATGTTATTTCCCTTGATTCGTTTATTAATTACTGTGACTGTAAGTGTAACCGATAACCGACAATTTTTGAGCTGATTGTATCCCACTTGAACACGGCAACAGTCATTTGTTCTCCATGAGCGGGTAACGAAATATGCAGCAAATCTTTAAAGAATTTTAACTCAAAAAAAGTTATTAAGAAATATTGTTCCTCTCATCGAGTTACATTACTGGTTAAATTTAATGCACTTATTTCATTTACACCCTGTATATATATATATATATATATATATATATATATATATATATATATATATATATATATATATATATAGGTACAGACATCATAGTAAAAATAGTAAAATCGTATTCTAGGGACCCTAAAACGTTCTTATTCATCAAAAACTCACCACCGAATTTTTTGACCAAAGACAATACCTTCCTTACCTAAAGGTGACGGAAGGTAAAAAATAGATGTTACTGTCAAATTACGTCAAATACGTGCAAACTCATAATTGAGTCAATACTTCATATTGGTCTTGCGTACAAGGAAATCGTGTGGTGTCCACATCAGATTTTTATTGTACATTTTACTGATAAAAGTGAAGTAAATTTACGAATAATTTTGTGAGTCGCTGTATATAGATTAAAGTCATATGTTCTCAATCGTACTTAAATATTGAGACGAATTTAAGATGCGAGCATTTATTCTTGCTTGTTTGGCGTCTATTTGAGTTCATCCTAATGAAGTAATTTTTGTTGGGGGGTTGGTAGTAGGTTACGGAAGGGGTAACTAGTACTGTACTGTTCTTTAGGTAGCGCAATTTCTCTTAAACGCAATCACCCCGTAGCGGAATGGCACAAAGTACAGCGTTTAATTGACTGTACAAATATTAATTTGTGTTTAATATTATAAACTAAATCGGCGTAAGAGCGCCGTCGTCGGTCGCCGGGAATCGTTTCTCAGTCGCTGCTCAGTCGTGTAATCGTAATTGCTGAGCACTGCTCGCTAATTCGTAATTAGTGATTTCAGTTTAAAATTTAATTTAAAATTTCGTCTTTGTACCGAGGTAATGGGTTAGCAGACCTGGGGCTATGGTTTCACTACACGCAACAAACTACCAACAACAACAGACAATGTTGTCAAGCCTGTAAACACAACAGGCTTCCTTCAATATCAATATACGAGATATGTAGATACTCCTCTTATACAGGTACACATGAGACAGTAGGTAAGCGAGAAAATTTCGAAAAAGCATTTATTTTTTTTCGGTCATTCTACCACAAAAATCTGATGTGGCCAACACATAACCTCTCGCCAGATATTTTACCTGGTTGTACGCTTAAAACGAAAAATATTTTTAAATACAAATACATAATACATATATTCATGTCTCACTACAAAATAATTCTTACATATATTTGCAAAATCAATGGGATATTTTAATATAAATTATGTACAATACATACTTTTTCTTTATATTCAATATCCTGAAATTTTCTTTTTCTACTTTCCTTTTCTTTTTCTTTCTATTCGTCATTTTTTCGCAAATTCCGTTTATATTCTTTTTTACCTATATTCTTTTGCGTTGTTGATTTTTTTTATTTTCATAATCTTCATAATAATGTACAAATATTTTTGACAGTGGCATACAAATATTTTTGACAGTGACATTTATGTGTCAATAACAAACATTTGAATTTCTTGCCGTAGGCGCTTTCTTTTAGGGGGAAAATGAACTGATCTTACCTCGTACTGAACTGAACTGAACTACTCCTAAAAAGAACAGTAAATTTTTAAAAATAATAAAAACATATATAGCATTATACTCGGCATTATATTTATATTATAATAATATGCTGAATTTGCTTGTGGTTATAGTCTGTTGTAAATGTGATTTGATTTTGACATATTAAATTCTTTTACCTTTGCGTATTTAAATATGAATGTATTTCTTATGGTAATTAAACATGATATAACGTTTCAAACTAATTAATTTCTTCTATTCATGTCATTTTAATATCAAATACTTACAAGAAAGACAAAATACATATCAGTCAGTCATATAGACGTGACATTGACATTCGGGATCGGTTCAGGATCTATTTGATCCTGTTTCAAATGTGGTGCTTCACGGGGCCGGGGACGAAAAAAATGGGTAGTACAACATCATTTATCCCCTTTTAACAAGAACGATTTAGGGTAGAAGTGTGTTACCCGGAGTTGATATTCTTGATAAAAAAGCGGCTCTTGTAGTAGTTTGATCTGAGATTTTTTACATCAAATTATTTTATATGCATTTCTTTATCTCTATCAAATAAAGAATTTAACATTCTTTAATATAAGTATTTACATAAATTTTCGATAAATAATATTTAGATGATTTTTTTCTTGTAACTACTACTTCCGGTTGTCCAATTGTTACCAAAATTTAATCAACTCTTCTCATTATTGTTAGATTGAGGAATGCGTAGTTAAAAATGTCTTAAGTCTTATAGTAGTTGAGAAATCGTGAATCCAAAATCCACACATCCACGCGCACATCCACACACACATACGGACATCATCGTAAAAATGTTATAATCGGATTCTAGGGACCTTAAAACGTGCTTATTCACTAAAATCTGGATATGCGATTTTTAGCATGAATACAAAGCGAGAGGTAAAGATAGTTTTAACTAATAATTTATTATACGTATATTCGTCTATGAAAACCCACAAAATTAACTAGATTCTGATGTCAACCGGATAACCGGAAGTGGCACTTTTTGAAGCTCTTATAAAAATTCTCTTAAAAGTTTCTACAGGCGTGCATTAATTATTTTTGTTAATATTTTATGGATAAATTTATAAAATAATGTAATATGGAATAAACGACTGATGTTGATGAGATGAAATAATAGCAGAATTGCAGCATAAATTTTTATTGTTTAGCCTGACGCCAACTACTTTTCAGCAAAATCAAAAATGGAATTGACATAATGGAACAAACAAACGTTGTATACAAAATAAAATGCAATAACTGTACAAATACATACACAGGTCAGAGAAAAAGACTCTTAAAAACAACGATAACAGAACTTAGGACGAATTATTTAAAACAAACAAAAATGAAAATTGTGCCCTTACACAACACTGCATTGAGTTAAGACTCAACCTATTTTCGATTTCGATGGAGTCCGATTTATAATAAAGAACCGAACCTAAATGAACGGTTAATTTTGGAAATACTACATATTAAAAATGACTCAAATAATATAAATTTCAGAGCGGACATTGAGAACCTCAGCTCAACATATAATAGAATATGCAAATTGTTTCAGCAGCCACCATAGTTTTTTTTGTTTTTGTTATTTTTTAAGGATCTCTCCTAATCCTCAAACAAGTAACATCTAGTAAAAAAATCTGATGTGGCCTGCACATAACCTTCCGTCAATTCCATGTTTAAAATAGCAATGAGCTTTAACTAAAGTATCACTTCCGATTGTCGTTTGTTAACAACATCTAATTTATTGTTCCAATAAATAGAAAAATCTGTAATACAAAATTTTGGATTATATTTTATTATGTTTTTCCTCGAAAATCTGTTAAGAGCTCCAAATAAAGTACCACTTCCGGTTTATCATATAAGTATAGTCAAAATCTAATATGTTGTTTCAAATTATACACGAGTTTTAAATACCAAATTTAATAAGTTTTAGATCATATTTTAATATATTTTTTCAAGAAAATCTGATTATAGCTTTTTGTAAAGTATTATTACCGGTTTATCAATTTTTGAAAAAAATCTAATATGTCATTTTCATTAATAGGTTTGTTCGTTCCGCTATGCTGCGTTTTACCGCAAAACGCGGCGGTAATTGTCGCTGCGTTTTGCGATTCACTGCCAATCGCCGCGGTAATAATTTAAGTTACTAAAATTATTTTTCTGTTCGACCCGTTTGCGTTAAATTATTTTCGAAGATACTTCAGACTATTATAATTATAAAGGATAGTCAGTAAAAATATAATATTCCATTTTCCATTATTTTAATTGTTTACTATTGTTATCATTTAAATTTACCTTGTTACAAATCATAATTCATATGACACTGACATTTATATATTTTACAAATGTATTTCAATTTCTAAAACTGAAACATTACATAGCATACTTGTTGAAAAATTACAATTTTTTCCTAATATTTATTTGTCAAACACTGTCGAACTGGCACTTCATATGTAGACGCGAACATTACCGCCGATTATTTTTTTACCACCGAGTCATGAGTCACTGTAGAAATTATCACCGCCAGCTGCCGCGGCGTTTTACCGCAAGTTACTAGAAAAACGGAACGAACAGAATCTAGTGACTTTACAGTGAACCGCGAATCGAAAAGAACAGCAAATTTCACCGCCGCGGTTTGCGATAGACGCAGGGTGGCGGAACGAACAAACCTAATATAAAAGTCTTAAATACCAAATTTGAAAAGTTTTGAATTGTATCAATATATTTTTCACGAAAATATGTTCAGAGCTTCAAATAAAGTTCACTTCCGGTTTATCAATTTTAGCTAAAATCTAATTTGTTGCTCCCCTTCATAAAAAAAGTTTTGGAATATATCATAATATATTTTTCACGAAAATCTGTTCAGAGCTTTAAGTAAAGTATCACTTCCGGTTTATTAATTTAAGCCAAAATCTAATATGTTATTCCCCTTGATATGGAAGTCTCAAATTCAATTCATTTATTTGTATATCAAGTGAAACACTTATTACAAAGATGATTGAGATATGGAAGTCTTAAATACTAAAATTGAAAAGTTTTGGATTATATTTTAATATAATTTTTCATCAAAAACTGTTATGGGCTTCAATTAAAGTATCACTTCCGGGTATCTAATTTTACCCAAAATCAACTCTTTATAGGAATGTAGAAAGCTTAAATACGGAAAATAGAATTTTTCGAAGGTTGCTGTAATGATGGGTTTATACAGCAAGTAAAGTAGTAAAGTAAAGTAAAAAAGTAATGTAACAAAAGATAAAATATATTAAATCAATGTATTGGTTTATACAATAAAGTAAAGTAAATTAAAGTGAACGTAAAGTATCAGCGCAACGTACAAGTTGCTTATCTTTTATCTTTTTACATTAATTTCTTACGTTCGAGTAACATCGTTCCTTACGAAAGTATCCGAACGATTCGAACACTGAATTTGACAGCTGACAGCTGATATTTTGGTGTGTACTGTCAAAAGAAAAGTGAATAGTGCGGGGTTATATTATGTAAGTTTGTTTAACATTAATTATACGTTATAAAAATGGGCACCACAATAATGTGTTGTTTAACAATAACAAGTATCGCTTTGAGTATATTAATAGAAAAACAGCGAAGATCACGAATATTTATAACAAGACCTTTGAAGCACGACAAAAACATGAAGATTTTGAAACATTTGTGATTATTAGCTTGTCCAGCAGTAGCAATTGCTTCCCATGCACCTAAACTAACAAGTTAACAATAATAACATTTTTTAGCTGCCTACTTCGTTGCTGCCTACTATAATGAGATGAGCATGTATGCAGTAGTTCGTTCTGATTGGTTCCATTTTACTTGTTACTTTTTTGTATAAACGACACTGAATTCATACATTTTTACTTTACTTTATTAATTTACTTCTTACTTTACTTTACTATTTTACTTGCTGTATAAACCCACCATAAGAGTTATCGTGGAGGAAAAAATAGTAAAAACGTGTTGTGGGAACCCTAATTCGTGCTTATTTACTGAAAACTCACCACTGAATTTGCCGATAACATTACCTCTCTTACCTTTGGTATAACGGGAGGTAAAAAACAAAAAGTATAAGAAAAATATATTTGTTTTAATAAATGCAAAAATTCCATCAAAAATCACATATTTTCCGTCTTTCGAAGAGAGTAACTATAATAGTAGTTGGTAACTCATGTATAAACTGTCACTTGAACTGTCGTTAGGTAGTTTTTCTTTTTAATACAAATCTGTCGTTTATTATATGAGTTACTACGCAAAAACCTTCCTCGTGAAACACTATTCCTATATTACCAATATATTTTCCCTCTATTTTGGTTTCAAATGTCTCAGGCTGGTAAACATTTTCAAAAATTTGCATACATGTGTAAAAACTCATAAAAAATAAAATGCTTGAATTTCGTTAAAATCTGTCGTAAATGCGAATCACCTTAATCTAATACCTGTTCGAGTTTTTGGTATCGATGGCCGGCTGTTCGGAAGAAGTGAGACGAGAGTGCAAGTGAGAGAAGTGGTACATATATCTGTCAGCTTGTCTCACATTACGCGTAGGTGAGCCAGTCAAGCCAAGCCACACAATGCTAACAAAAGAACGCATTGTTAACCTCCAGACGGGAAGCCTGCTTGATCATTATTTATTTTAAAATACAGCCAATTCTGACTTGCTTCTTTTCATTCAAAATGGTAACAAGATTTGAATTATTGTTGCACCTTCACACACAGATAAAGATGGTAACAATGAGGGAGCAGTAAACACCAAAGACTAACCAATGAAAAGAGTGCTTACAACTAAAATTTAAATGGATATATGTACTTATTTTAATTGACTACTGACTACTGGATTTATGTATTTGGTGGTAATAACTCACTATAGTAGTTTGTACATCAAGAGTGAATATGGACATTCCACTCGAGTTGTACAGCATACTGTTTCTACGACTAACAAAAAGAAGGAAAATACGAGTACGAACTATAGAAATTTGAAATTTTATTGATTATTAATTTTTGTCATTTTATGTACTTGTCTTCTTAGGTTTTCTTACACATTTGTTATTAAAATAATATTTTATTTTATAAGTATACAATACTTTTACATACTACTTAAGATATTTTATTGCCAAATCTAAAGGATAACCTTGACTTGGCAATGTGTCATTTTATACCGTTCTGATTCTTATTTTTTATACGTTATTTTTCAATACTTACAACTAATTCATAATATAATTCAGTAAATTGTTATTAAATTATTCAAATCTCTTTTTATACCGAAAATATTTCCATCTAAATCATAACATTGAAATGTCAAATGTGACATTTGCATCGTTCTTCTTCTTAATCTTGTAATAAATGAATTGACAGTTGCCTTCGAGATTTGTGATTCGTGGATTTCATATCCATCCTAGAATGGATATGAAATTATATCCGTTCAGTTAACTAGTATTGCCTACATATCCATTCTGCAGATTGTGAAGAAATGATGTTTTTCAAGTGGGAGCAGAAAAAAATATTATCATATACTGAGATTTATTTACGAATTTTTTTTTAAATAAAGATAAAATGATAGTTGCAATAATAGTAATAATAAAAATATATGTATGTAAGTGATCTATAGAATGAAGCAAGGATAGTCGCAATTAGCACTTGGATGGGTAACCACTTGAGAAGACTCAAATTGGATTGAAAATTTAAATTTCTTGGCAGGCGGTGACCCCCTTTGCTTCCACTTTTTGATAAAAAGTAAAGTAAAATGAAATATATGATTCTGAACAATTATTAATATTTTAAATTAGAAGAGTAAAACCGAGAGCTCCATTTTCAAATGAAAATATGAATGTTTACAAAATGATTCTTCCATCCGAGCAAAACTATAAAGATTTACAATTTAGGTAAGGAAGGTATTGTCTTTGGTCAAAAAATTCGGTGGTGAGTTTTTAATGAATAAGCACGTTTTAAGGTCTCTAGAATACGATTTTACTATTTTTACGATGATGTCTGTGGGTGTGCGTGTGTGTGTGTGTATGTATGTATATATGTATGTATGTGTGTGTGTGTGTGTGTGTGTGTGTGTGTGTGTGTGTGTGTGTGTGCGTGTGTGTGTGCGCGTGTGTGTGTGTTTGTGTGTGTGTGTGTGTGTGTGTGTGTGTGTGTGCGCGTGCGTGCGTGTGTGTGTACCCTCATTTGAAGATTTTAACAGTTTTTCTTGAAAAAACTATGTTAAATGTCATTTTTTCACATTTAATGTTATTATAAATATTAAAGAACATTGTATTCTCTATACGATTTGACTGCATTTTATACTTCATATTAAATGGATATAGAGTTATAAAATTATAAAGAAATTAAATTTCATAAATTAGCCAGCTATGCTAGAAACAGCTACTATATTAAGAAAATTCTGATTGAAAGATGTCAGTGTCAAGTGCAATTGACATATTCGTAGTATATTTGTGTTATAATTTTGCTCGAAATATAGGATCTTTTTGCTCGAAACTTTCTGTATGGAATTTGTATAAAATACATACAACTGTCGAAAGGTAATGTACATACAAAAATTTATAATCTTTTGCAAGGAACTTTCTGTATGGATTTTATAGAAAATACATACGCATTTACGAAAATGCTACCGGTAGATACCGCATCTACCGACTGTGTTCGAAAACACGAGTGGTAAAAAGTTACCGTGTTCGAAAATTGTTCAATATCTACCAGATTTATCTATCGGATTCATGAAGAATTTAATCTCAAAAAAAGGTAGTGATGCAAAGTGAAGCGCGCGCCTTAAAAATGGAAATGTGTTCAAAGTAGGACTGCTCAGTTTGTTAACTACGTCAAATTTCTAACCTGTTTTAAATTTTCAAATTTTTTCATAGGTTATGGATCTGCCCTGTTTACCACTTGCGTTCTTAAAATATCGATTTCGGTAGCTATAACCTGATATAAAGCTGTTTACCGGTAACAGTTCATCGGTAAAATTTTCGTAAATACCTCATATAACGGACGGAAGGTAATGTGCTGGCCACATCAGATTTTTTAAAATTCGAAATAATTACCGGTCGGTCTTGTGGCTGTGTGCCTGAGTGTTTGGTTGTGAGTCTAGGGACCCGGTTTCCAGTTTTAAATATTTAAAAAATCCCAATTAAGTAGACACAACGACAATTAACAGAACCTCACAAAAAATAAGTGTACATTCAGTGCTTCAGTGCTGCCCTCTCGTTGGTAGACCGCGCAATTTTCAACCTACCGCCGTAAAATAACGGACAAAAATAAATAAGAACTAATAGTAAACACGTATCTATTCTCCGAAAGAAAATTTCTGTAATAAAATCCCCCGTGCTATTATTGTAAGGAACGCAGTATATATTCTTGTCTAACAGTGTGATTAGCCAGTGTTGATGGCGTTTAGTGCGTGGCCAGTTCGATGCACTGAACTTCACTTGTTCGTGTTTTATTCCTCGTTTTACGATGCTCAGCTTCAGAATTATGATTATTGCTACTGTTATTTCATTTGCAGTAATGTACGCCCGCTTGTCTACGCCGCCTTCGCTACAACGATCTAATTGATTAACACGGTGATCGCTATCTTCAAATGAACGAGAAAGAATCTTATGATTGCTCAACGAACAGCAAAGCATGAAAGTTATCTCGTATAAAATAGAAACAAATGTAAGATCACAGTTTTATATCTATTACTAAACTCTTCAAATACATACATTTAGAATGAATATTATTCACAATTCAAGCACTTGAATTAACAGAGCCATTTTTACATTTCGTCACCTTTAGGTAAGGAAGGTATTGTCTTTGGTCAAAAAATTCGATGATGAGTTTTTAATAAATAAGCACGTTTTACAGGCCTATTCTACTAAAAATATGTATAACGATATCGTTACCATACGACTGTCGCTAAGCATTTGGTTGAACGACTTTAATAACGACAAATGCCAAAAAGGTATTCTACTAATCACATCGTTATCGAGTTATCGTTATGATGAGTTTAACGATAATATCTAACTTCATGTTGATTTTGACAGAATAAATTTATATTTGTTTTTCAATTCAAATTTGACATTAATTCAAATTTGAAATTTTCATCGTACATAAAATTATTTATTATTCTCACCCTCCTTTTACAGTTTACACGCTCCTTATCTACTTGCGCCGTATGAAATTTGATATAGGTATGTCTATAAAATGATCAACAATAATATTGCAAATTTCTATTAATGATATGATTATTAATGATTGACTTAATACCACATATGAATCCTTTTCTACTGATATCCTCCTTGCTACTGATTTCTGATAGCTTCCCTGAACAAAAACATGCAAAGCTGCCATCATCTGAATTGAAAACAAAATATTTATGTGCATTCATATGTAATGTAATACGCATAAATAATAATTTATAAATAATCTAGAAATTTTTGGCAAACCATTGCTTCAACGAGTTCTTCACACATCAAAAAAAAAATCTAAAATTTTATTCCGATACAGTAAAAGGCTTAGCTACAATTAATAAAATATATTCTTCAGTCATTTTTACTTTTGTTTTCAAAATATATCTAACTTTACGACTTCAACGAGGCATGTGAACTTGTCGTTCATAAACGACATAAAATAACGATAAGTAACGATACGTAACGATAAATAAATTAGTAGAATAGGGTTTTGGCAAAAATCGTTATTATAACTACATGTCGCCTGGTAACGACTCGTAACGATACATATTTTTTTAGTAGAATAGGCCTGTTAGTGTCCCTAGAATACGATTTTACTATTTTTACGATGATGTCCGTTTGTATGTATGTATGTATGTATGTATGTATGTATGTATGTATGTATGTATGTATGTATGTATGTATGTATGTATGTATGTATGTATGTATGTATGTATGTATGTATGTATGTATGTATGTATGTATGTATGTATGTATGTATGTATGTATGTATGTATGTATGTATGTATGTATGTATGTATGTATGTATGTATGGATGGATGTATGTATGTATGTGTGAGTGTGACGATTTTTTCGGATCGCATAACTCCAATACCACCTTTCCAAAAATTATAATTTTTGCGTATTCCTTTTCTTTAGATCCATATGAAGAGCTGATTAGATTTTGGTTATAATTGGTCGACCGGAAGTACCCTAATATGAAGATTTTAACAGTTTTCCTTGAAAAAATTCTGTTTCCTTTTCACATTTAATGTTATTATAAATATTTAAGAATATTGTATTCTCCATACGATTTGATTACAATTTATACTTCATATTCAGTGGATATAGAGTTAAAAAATCTGATGTGGCCAGCACATTACCTTCCGTCAGATCGTGGTCAGATTTATGTATATTGTAAAAATTCCACACAGAGATTTCTTGTAAAAGATTCCATATTTCCAGTACATTACCTTCAGTTGTATGTATTTTGTACAATTTCCATACAGAAAGTTTTTTGTAAGAGATTATATATTTCCAGTAAAATTATAACACAAACATACTGTCAAATGCACTTGACACTGACATTTGTCAATCAGAATTTTCTTAATATAGTTATAGCACAGCTTGCTGCTTTATGAAATTTAATTTCTTTATAAATTTATTACTCTATATCCATTGAATATGAAGTATAAAATGTAATCAAATCTTATAGAGAATAAAATAATCTTTAATATTTACAATAACATTAAATGTGAAAATAGTACATTAAAACACAAGTATCATAAGGCAATCTGTTAACGTACGAGTCCAAGTTTGGAAAACGAGCCGCCAGGCGAGTTTTACAAAGGACGAGTGCGTCAACAGGCCTTATGATACATGTTTTTTATACTATTTTTTCTATTGAGGTAATTTTACAATTAGATTTTTAAAAAAATGACTTGTCAAAAGTATGAGTTGGTGTTTTTTTTATCAGTTATGTTGGTAGCGCTTCCCGCTAAAAATTGAAATTTCACATTTTGACAGTTTGTGT